>PISX010027221.1:0-23116 GCA_004024625.1 Mellivora capensis | reverse complement strand
TTCTACAAAGGGCCCTTCGTGGGGCTGGCGGTCGGGGGTGGGCAGTGAGGCAGTCTCCTGCCTTATCTGGTTTTTCTAATGGTGCCCCTACAGCTTGCAGTGTGTTCATGAGAGATGGATGTCACTGAAATGGTGCCTCAGCAAGGTTTAATGTCAGGCACTTAAATAATAATCAAGAGCTTCACATCAGGCCTCTCCTCTCCAGGGGGGTAGGAACCCTGGGTCCATGACAAAGGGGTACATAAAGACTCCATCCTTCTGGCTAGGAAAGCAGCAAGGTATGCCCCGACACCCTCCCTTCTGCAGGCTCGGCCTCGAGGCACACCTGCTGTGGGTTCCTGGTCCTTCCAGGAGCTAGTAGTAACGGTCAACAGCCCTCACAAAACAGTTTGCAGGTCACAGGTGACACTTTGGGCTTCGGCTACAAAGGTCATGGGATCTGCTCTAGATTCAGGAGGGTGGTCCTCGTGTCAGTCTTAGGAAATTAAAAAAAAAAATCATGCCAGTGTTCTCCTAAGAGCGTTTTCTGAATTTGCAGCTCAGAAAAATAAGTGACCAGGTACTAGAGGAGTTCTTTCTGGTTAAAGACAAAATCATGTCCTCCCTAAATTCATACATGAAAACCTTAACCTCCAATGTGACTGTGTGTAGAGACAGAGACTTTGAAGAGGTGATTATAGCTAACTGAGGTCATAAGGGTGGGGTCCTGATCCAATAGAACTGGTGTCTTTCCAGAGGGGAACAGACAGGAGGGAAGCACGAGCTCAGAGGGAATGTGTGGACACCAGAAGGAAGCAGCTGTCTGCATGCCCAGGAGACAGCCCCCAGGAGAGCCTGAACCTGCCCAACCTTGGCCTTGGACTTCCAGCCTCCAAAGCGGGAGACATGAATGGTCCTTGTTCACGGCACTAAGCTTAAGGTATTTTGTTATGGCAGCCCAAGCAGATTATGGCATCCCTTTTCTGCTGAACATTTTGGGTAAGTCCTGAGTGGGACTGTCTGGATCCTTCCACCTGCATGTGGAGCTGTAGCATCCACACTTACTGAAGACACCCCGGAATGTTTAACCATCAGTCTGGTGACAGACCTACTTTCTTCCTTGGCCAACCACACACCAGTCCTGGGCTGCTGGTTTGCAAAGATGTGTAAGACCCCTGAGGGTGGGACGTCTGGGAGGCTCAGTGGGTGAAGGGTCTGCCTTCGCCTCAGGTCATGATCTCAGGACCCTGGGATTGAGCCCTGTGTTGGACTCTCTGCTCCATGGGGAATCTGTTTCTCCCTCTCCCTCTGCCCCTTCCACTCTTTTTTTTTTTTATTTTTTTTTAAATTTATTTATTTGTCAGAGAGAGAGGGAGAGAGAGAGAGGAGCACAGGCAGACAGAGTGGCAGGCAGAGGCAGAGGGAGAAGCAGGCTCCCCGCCGAGCAAGGAGCCCGATGTGGGACTCGATCCCAGGACGCTCGGATCATGACCTGAGCCGAAGGCAGCCGCTTAACCAACTGAGCCACCCAGGCGTCCCTGCCCCTTCCACTCTTGCTCCTGCTCTCTCTTAAATGAAAAAGTAAAATATTAAAAACAAAAAACCAACAAAACAAAACAAAAAAAGGCCTCTATCCACATCCCAGTAGCTTGCGTGCCAAGGACCATACACACAGGGAAACACGACATTGTATCTGCCTCTGATGAGCGTGCCCTGCAGTCTGCAGAGAGAGCAGAGGGGCGGTGGCTTGATTTGCAATGACTTATCTTCAGCAATAGACTCAGGGCCTCTGAATGTCTCCCGGGCCTCTGCTTCTGGAAAATGCAGTGGTGTCTGGATGCCAGAACTGGGCAGTAGAGCAGCTTCCTTCTCCGGGCCTGCAGTTTGAGCTTCTGCTCTGGCTCGTGCGCTGCCAGCCCCCAAGACCCTTGCTGAGGCCAGGTGCTGGCAGGAATAGCAAAGATGGTGGCTCGGGTCAAGTGTCGCTAATCCCCTTGAAAAGCGCTGCTTCTGCGAATGTGCAGCTCACACACGTCTCTTCTAACTGCCTGGCTTGAGTTCACCGCATTTCAGTTCTTGCTGATGTGACAGGGTCCTCCGTCCACCTGCCACAGCGGCGACGTGCTGGTCATGCTGCCTCACGCAGATGGTGACTCCGTGTGGATGCTTGTGTTTTCCTAATTTAGCTGCGGCAGGATGCTTCCCGCTTGCTCTCTGGTAACCAGTGTGTCCAGCTTCTGCCACAAAATGTGTGCCGTCCCGTAACAAGATCCCGGGGCTCACTTTGCATTCGCTGGGCCTCACCAAGAATACTGTGCTGCCCTTACGGGGACCGTCACCGCCTGAAAGGCAGATCGTGAGCTCGGCAGACCCCAAATCCATGTCAGCGGGCTCATGCACTTCAGAGGCTCTCCCAGTCCCTTTCGTCAAACCACGGTTACTAATCAGTTTCACTTCGTGTCCTAATAAATTCAAACTTCCCGAAATGTGTAATCCGAGGATCTAGATTTTTAACCGAATCTCAACCTGCTATTTCTAAGAGGAGGAGGATGAAAACGCTGCATTGTGCAGGGTGACAAATGAAGGCAGACTCTAAGAAAGAACTTTATAAAGCAGGAGCCACAAGGAATTTCTCAAGGCTATTTTTATCTGTGGTGAATCCCATCCATCTTTCTGGTCCAGAATTCCCATCCCTGGAAGTGTCAGGGATCTGCCCGCCTCACCCCTACCTCTTGGTCCGGGAACAGGTACAGTGACCCACCCAAGTCAGTGGCAATGCGTCGCTCCTTGTCCCTTTCCTCCTCCTGGCCCAGTTCATTCATCCAGCTTTGATTCCTAAGTAAGGCAAAGCCAATGATCGAGCCCTCAAAGTGTCTGGATATGGGGTGGGGAGAGGAATGCCAGGTCACGGTGTCACTGGTCTACGAGAGGCTGATGACCATTCTGGGAAGCCCTACTCTGTAGCATACAAATGCCACAGTCAGAAAGCACCAAGATAATTTTCTAATTTCTGGTCCTAGCTTGCCTCCAAGCCCAAGCCCATCACAATCCTTCTCAGGGTCCAAGTGCACAACAACCTCTTATGACCCAAGTCCCCTTTACCCGAGTCGTTTGAGGTAGGCTTGTGTCACTTGCTCCCCAGACTAACCTATAGGACAGTGACCGGTATGAAATCACAAAGCCCACCCGCCTCATAGAGACCGATTGCCAAGTGCACCACTTTTTCTGTTTTATAAGAATCAAGGATTTTTAGTTGACTTACAGACTTCCGTGATATTATCACTACTTCTTTTTTATGTACACAGCTTAAGCATGACATCACCACCATTTCTGGACATAAACTCTTCCTGCGGGGTTGAGTATATTGCAGCTCGGAGCCAACGGGGCTAATAATTCCGAGTATTGTTCGGGAATCTCGATAACAGTTATTACCTAATTGTTGAGCTTGGTAGGGAACTTTCTCAGACAAAGGATTCTATGTCAAGGGAATCCTGAGTTTGTTCCATCAGGGAATCTACTCCTCCAATGGGGATTTTCTCTCCCGTCCTCTGATTTGGGCCACCCACTGAGGGTTCTTCAGAGCATCTGTTAAGAAGGAGTTGGAAGCTGGAGGATGTGTATAAACCACATAGGCATTGTGATGATAAGAAACGAGTAGAAGATGCATTCCAGAGGAATCAAATAGCAAAGAGCTTTGAGTTACCAAAAAAAAAAAAAAAAAAGGCAACATGGAAATGTATCATAATTCTGTATTGAATTTGTGACAAGTGACTACATCAAATCTTTGACTCACTCCTCGCAAATTAAAATGTTCCACAAAGCAGCATCCCTTCATGCCAAATACATCACTTCTTGCAATAGAACTTTAGTGTTTCCAACAGCAGAAGAGGCCGATGTCACTGGGGACGGATCTAGGGTGCTGAGCGCGTTGGCACATTCCTGGCTGCCTTGTGGGTCTTGAGCTCGGGACGCTCAAGCACACTTGTTGTCTCTTCATTAAGTGGATGGATCCTGTGAAAGCATGTTTTGGAACCAAACAGTTTTACTCTTCTCTGGGAACGCTTTGAGATGAGTCTGCAGTTGAGGCCTGGGAAAAGCCCTGCTTTGGCTCTTGGTCTTTCAGAAGTCAGAGCACTAACCGGAAAACAAAGAGGAGCAAACCATTCTTTGGAAGGAACAAGTGGATTTCAAATCAGATCATGCAGAGTGGAAATAGATCATGTTGGTTGCGAGAAAGAACATGATGCTGAGAGAGAAGCGTCGGTCAGGAGGCTGGAGACATGTCGTTACTGAGAGTGGAGTACACTGAGCTTTCTGCTTCCTGCAGACAGGGAATCCACTAGCGTGGAGTGGGGATGAAGACACCAGCAGCGGTGACTTGAGCACATGCTGGGGAGCGGCCAAAGGCCCCTCAGTGTAACAGCACCGTAGACCCTGTTCTGCATAAGAAGGCACATCTGCCATCAGAAAGAATATTCCCTTCCCTTGCCTTCTGCACACACTCATCCTTGGAGAGGAAAAGGCAGGCTTTATTTAGTGGCAGAAACGCACTGTGAAGGGGGAGACCCCTCTTGCCGCCCCTGCATCCCGCTGGCTCCCCTGATCCAGGCTTGCTCATGGCCTTGGTCCCGAGACTCTGGGACCAGTCTGATGGCCTGGGCTCCACCTTCCACACAAAATTCCTCCATGGGCCGTGGCTGCTGGGGCGGAGAACTGGGACAGCAGAAGAGGGCAGGGCTTCATCGCAGTGCTTGGAATGGAGGGGTGGCAGAGGTGGGGGCTCTGTGGAGAGCTTAGGAAGAAATATATTGAAGGGTGAGGGCGAAAGGGGAGAAAGGAGGTCCACCATGTGATTATTCCTCACAGACCTGGGAGCATCCCCAGGACAACCTCACAGAAAGCTGAGTGATGAGCCTGGGCCAGTCAGGGGAAGAATCAGAAAACCATCCTCAGGACACCTGGGTGGCTCAGTTGGTAAAGCTTCTGCCTTCAGCTCAGGTCATGATCCTGGGGTCCTGGGATCGAGACTTGCGTTGGGCTCCCTGCTGAGCAGGGAGTCTACTTCTCTCCCTCTCTGTCTGCCTGCCACTCCCCCTGCTTGCGCCCTCTCGCTCTCTGTCAAATACATAAATAAAATATTTCAAAAAAAGAGAGAAAGAAAAGAAACCATCGTTCCTGGAGCCTGTACACCTGCAGGGGGATTTGTGTGCCAAATGGCGAGGGATGTGATATCAAGTAAAGGTGGGCATTTTGCATTTTGGATCTCCTTCCTCCTGGGACAGAGGCTGATGTTCCAATGCCCAGCTGCAGAAAGACCAGCACCTATGCCGTGTCCCAGCTCCCGAGGGGCCTGGGGAGCTCAGCCTATAAGACCTGGTCCCAGGGACCCCCAGGGGCAGCTAGACCTTTACCCGTTAGCCCTTCAGTGCTAACCAGAAACCTCAGAGGAGTAGGACAACTTGAAAATATCCAGGGGGAGAAGCAAATCCCAACAAAAAAGCAAACCAAAACCAACCAAATAGACCAACCAACATAGAAATTGACTGAATTTCTCCAGAGAGCATTCCAAACACATCCCTTAAAATTAAACCCAAAACACTCCACTCTCTGCATCTATAACCTGATAGGCCATGGGACTAGAGGGGAAATAAAATCAGGATCTGATTTCTATCCCCTTTGCAAAATAATGGTTTGTGACATCAGCCAAATTATGTTCTCTCAGCCACGATCCTGCGGAAGTCACACAGCACAGGGCAGAACCAAGATCCCCAACTCGTCCACAAAAATGCACTTCGATCCTTTTATAAGATTACAAGTTCTAGAAATAATTTCTAAAGGAGCAGAAGCATGTTGATATTTCTGCTAAGTACTTTTTATAAGACAAGTTGATCAACAATATGGCGGCTATTACAGAACAGGGACATGGCCCGACCGGACAAGGGGTCCTCGGAGGTCCACACGCACCTCAGCGTCTGGCGCATGAACAAGCTGCGATCAGATAAATTCAGGAAGGACACATACAGAACGTCTGTGCTGGAGAAGCACTCTGAGAACAGGAAGCTGATTTAAATGCTTGCCTCACACCATGTCCAGAAAAAAATCACAGATGACTTAGAGCTAAACAGGAGGAAACAAAACTACAAAACCTTGTTCTTAAGGGTTTATCTTGGTGCACAGGTGTTTTTTTCTTGGGAACAAGTAAAACAAAGAAGGCACCAAGAAGAAGATTAAAATAAAGGTTGAAAATTTCAAGCAGCAGCCTGGAAAAAAAAATTATATGCCATGATATGCATGAACTAACTACAGAGAGATTTTGCAAATCAAGAAGGAAAACATGAGGTGTCTGGGTGGCTCAGTTGGTTAAGTGACTGCCTTCAGCTCAGGTTATGATCCTGGAGTCCTGGGATCGAGTCCTGGTTTGGGCTCCCTGCTCAGTGGGGAGTCTGCTTCTCCCTCTGACCTTCCCCCTTTCGTGCTCTCTGTCTCTCATTCTCTCCTTCTCAAATAAATAAATAAATATTTTTTTCAAAGAAGGAAAACATCAGTAGGTGAATGGATAACAAGATGTGGTATGTATGTATATGCGTGCGCGCGCACACACACACACACACACACACACAAGACGTACTGCTCAGCAATAAAAAAGAATGAGATGGCACCATTTGCAACAACATGGAGGGACCTGGAGGCTATAAGGCTGAGTGAGATAATTCAGACAGAGAAGGACAGTTATCATGTGATTTCCACTCTTATGTGGAATCTAAGGAACAAAGCAGATGAACAAACAGAACAAATGAGAAACAGAGTCACAGATTCAGGAAACAAACTGTGGGTTACCAGAGTGGGGTGGACAGGGGGGTGTTGAGGGATGGGCAGATAAGTGAAAGGGAGCAAGAGGTACACGATCCGCTTTATGAAAGAGGCCATGGGATATGGGCACAGCATGAGGGATGTAGTGCATACTTCCATAATAATGCTATGTGGTGACAGGTGCTAACCAGACATCATGGCGATCATTTTGCAATGGATAAAAATATCAAAGGACTAGTTTGGGCCCCCTCACAACTAATAAGATACAGCCTATCAACTGTATTTTTAAAAAAATCCCAGGGGAAAGACATGTGCTAGGTTGAAACAACAGGTCACAAAGAAATGAAATGGACAGAGCCAGCTCACAGATAAGATGTTCCTTCCTTGATGTCCAGGCCGACGCAGGAGCACCAAGGAGCTGCCATTTCCCACGTGGTGAACTTTGAAAGTTTGAATGTTGAAAATACCCAGGCATAGCAAGAAATGGTGATACTTTCATCCATGGTCCACGTGAACAGGAACCATCACAGGCTTTTGAAAGAGTATTTGCTATTAGGTATTTCAAATGCACACAGGCTTTTGCTAGCCATTCCAGCTCAAGGAGCATTCATCAGAGATCATCACACATAGGATCACCCCAGCATGTGGTGGGGGAGCAGGATCTATAGTAGAGGGCAGGAACTCAGGGCCCAATCAAAGAGAAAGCAGGGTAAGTGTCAAGCCACTGAAAACGAAAGTGAGGGCAACGCCAGGGCTCCGGGTTCTTGGAGAAGAGCTGGGGCCACCATCATTCTCACTCCCTGTAAAACTATTCCCAGTGTCCGTAGTGTGTATGTGTGTATGTGCCCCTGAAGCTTTGCAACAAGACTGCAACAAGAGATGGATGTCAGGTGGCACGATCGGCATTGCATTCTGTGTGGGCCGCTACTGTGGACAAGGAGACGCGTACACACAGGACGCAACACCTGTGACCCTCGTTTTCTTGTCCTGATTCTTCTGTAACCTCTGCGACTGGACTGTGAACCTGGCAGAGTGGAAACAAGCAACGTCTCCTTCTTCTTCTGTTTCTTCCCTGCCCTGTCACGCAGGCCACTGTCAGCCAGGCGGTGGTTACGACTCTAACGGCTCTCCAGAAGGAGACAGAGCCTCTTATGTTGGCTCCTGCTATCTCGGCCACTGAGCACCGTTCCCCTTCTCTCATGTCTGAGCTTCTGAAAGGACACAGCCTTCTCCTAGGGGTTTCAGTTGTGTCCTGCCTCAAGAGTTCCCTCTCAACTGTCCTCAGACCTGGCAGCTCAGCCCCTGATTCTCAGAAATAGACCCCATGGACGCCTGCTACCAAGGGCTGGGCCTCAGAGGCCCTGGGGATGTGAGGCTGGCAGCTGGACCCCAGTCAGCGCTGGGAACACTGCCTCCACGTAGCCTCAACTTTGTGTTTTCCAGATTCCAAGGCTTTGACATAGTGGGGCCTTAGTGATACTGGGAGAGTTTCCCCTCCCAGAGTTGGCCAACAGAGTCTTCCAGCATCTTCTCTAGGAAGAGGGGGTAAGCAAGGAGCCTAGGAGCATGTCTATCCAATGCAAACCAACCAAACCAGAGCTCAGAATCAGCCAGACCGTGTCCTCTCTTGGGCTGTCACACTCACACTAGCCATCTCCACAGATCACCCCAGGGCCAACTACCAGATGCGGAAGAAGAGCTCCTGGGCCCCAGAGCCAGCTGAAATTACTCAGACTCACTAATTATAAACCCGATCACCCTGCCTCACTTCTTCAGGAACCACACTGCAGCTCTGGTGCCCTTGCCTCTGCCCATGCAGGGCCTCCCTGGCTGGCCCTCGCGGTCCCGGTACCTACCGTCTCTAGGGAACTCTGATGATAATGCACTCCTTCCTTCAGGACAGTCACTTCTGTGCTTGGGTGTCTTGCTGTACCTGATTGGAACAGTTCCTGGGGTGCGTGAGAACGGCATGGCGGGTGCGTTCCATGCCAGAAGCTTCCTGGGCAGTCCACCTGCGGCTGGTGTTCTGGGACTCCTCCGAGATTTTGTTAATGGGCTCCCAAGTTGTGTCCCCTCCACGGCCTCCCCTGCCAGTTACCTGGGATCCCAGTGCCCTGGGCAGACCCTGGAGCTCTGCCCCGGTATTGTGGCTGGCCCACATCTCCATGCCCCACTTGTCTCAGACACCACGGTGGCTGGTTTGGAAGCTGGGCCTCCTGCATGAGCTGTGGCTCTGTAGGAAAATCCTGAAAATACCTCTCTGGCCATGTGAGGGAGCCCAGATGCTCCGTTAACCCTGCTGAGCTCACAGACCAGAGCCAGAGATGGGAAGGCCGGGCTGGCGCTGACCAGCAGAGGCTGACGGGCGGTGGTCTCCACTCCCAAACGCAGATGCTCGCAGGCGTCTCTCGACCCTCACTACTGTCAGAGCAGGTGACAATTGCAGAAGAAAATGGATGAAAGACAAGTGGCCTCCTCCACTAGAGTCAGCTTGGGCGGCAGTTGGAACTTGACAGGTAAGTTTGGGGAACGCGGACAAGGTTGTCCTGCAGTGTGCAGAGGGGTCCCCTAGGTGGCAGCATAGCACCAATCCGCTCCATGGACAAAAGCCATCCCTCGGGCCTTGAGTGCCCATCAGGGCCATGGCAGGAAGGTCAGTGGGGCATCCCAGGCCTTCCCAGCTGGACAGCCACTGGGGCAGTGCCTCCCGAAGGGACAGAAAAGGGAAAGCTCTTCTTGAGAAGGATTCCCAGTCAAGGAAAGAAGTGTTTCAGGGAGCATCGTGGATGCATGTTGGGCCAGCAAAGGGGAATTCAGAGTCCGTCCAGGAGTGCCAGGAGGTGATGATGGAGCCCAGGAGAGGCCACCATGTCCCTAGGCCGCTCTGCCTTTTGCTGGGTGCCTGAACCGGCTGTGATAAGATGTCCACGCAGGCACTGGGAAGACACAGCTCATGCAGCGCCACTCAGAAGAATGGGTCAGGGAAACCCTGGGGTTGACCAAAACCGTGATCTCGCTTTAGAGAGGCAACTCCGTCTTTAAAGGGGCATTCACAGTCTGGTGCGTTTGTTCTGAAAAAGGGAACGTCATTCGTTCTGCAAGAAGCGTCAACCCTGATACGTTAATGTGTGCGCCTGGCATCATCGCCTTGAAGGCGTTACAAAGGCCAGGCCGGCTCCCACGCAGAAGTGAGAGAGCACGTGGCCGCCACTGGGCGCCGGCGCAGCAGGGCACGGGGCATTCATCTCGCCAGTGATGTAATGCAGAGAATCGTGCTTATCTTTCTGCGTTCGGCACGGCAGACAGCCGCAAGGGGTCCGCCCCGCCTCCGCTCAGCTGTTGTGCCCCAGGACACATGGCACCCGGCATCCCATCTTACCCGTAAAATGGAGTCTAGACATGATTCTTAAATTGGGTTAAACCAACTAGAGAAATCAATTACTTTCCAAATACCCGCTGTGACAATTCATCCAAAATCGCACCGCAGAGTTCTGCTCACGGTTCCCGGCTCTGTGTTTAGCCGTGAGGCCGGGAATTGTTGGAGGACAGGGAGAGAAATGGCTGCGAAGAGAGCTGGGTTGGGGAGCACGTTTTCTGCCTCAGCTCTTCTGCTCACGAGAGCTGGACACCCATGCCTGTCACATCTCCCCGTCTCAGCGTCTGCATTTGCAGAAGACATTCTGTGCAAGCCGCGGGAATGCCCTGCCTCCAGTGGGACTGTCCTGCTTCTCTTCTGACATTTATGTTTCACCATGGTCTTCCTTCCTTAAATTACACAGCCCCTTCTCAGACCACAAGGAAAATGCATGCAGGGACAGCAGGGAAATCCCACTGTTTAGTTGGGGGAAATCACAGCAGGATCTATGTGTGAGAACTTCACAGTTCTGCTCATAGGTGAGCCAATGGACAAGAAGTTTTGGAAGAGTGGAAACAAGATTTAAGACTTATGTGTGTCAAATCCACAAACTTACAAATAATTCCTTCGGGCCCACTGTCAGCATTTTACTCATCAAAAGACTGTTTTGGTGGTCCCTGGTTGGCTCTGTTGGTTAAGCATACAACTCTTGATTTCTTGATGTTCTCGGGGTCCTGGAGTCGAGCCCCACGTTGGGCTCCTTGGTTCATGCGGAATCTGCTTGAGATTTTCTCTCTCTCTCCCTTTGCCGCTCCCCCCCTTTAAAATAAATAAAGTCTTTTTTAAAAAAAGGTTGTTTTCTATTATGAGATCATTAATTCTCCTGTGACAAAAAGCTTAGGCTGATATTATTCATAAATATACATAATTTAGAAAATGACATAAAACTTAGAAAAATGAAGTATGTTGCAGTTTAGCTCCTGTGGCCTCATGGTCAAGGAATCCCGTACACACATCGATCATGTCATTTCCATAATTTGTATAATCACATCACATGGATTCAGATGTATTCTATAAACTCCGTGGGCTGCAGGAAAGTTCCCTCATGATTTGCCTACCTGTTTTACCTCACCGACACGCCTGGAGTGACTGAAAAGACGCTGGGAGCCCCCAACCTCAAGAAGCTTATAAGCAGGAATTACAGTTTGTAGTTAATAGACTTCCCTTGGCTGAAAGGCGTAGCTATCCAAGACTGCGAGTCGCCTATCCCTGGACTCAAAAGAAGGCTTTACTTTATGACGCTGCACTGGGGAAAAGGCTGCTTCCTGGCTGAGGGACTCGTTCTCTGCCCTGCAAGGCTGTTCACTGCACCAACATCCCCAAAACGCTGGTCTGGAACAAAGGGATTTGGTGCCCCTGCTCACAAGATGTGCAGAAACGGGAGATCCCCACGGGATCACCTCCCAGTTCCTGGTACACCTGCCCATAAGGGTCACTGGCATTTAGAAGTCACTCGCTCAGTATTTTTGAACGGATATAGACGCGTTAGAGGCCAATGAGGACAGAGACGCATGACGGCCGTCCGACAGGTACGCAGACAAGCCTGGCGCCTCTTCCCCGCTTCTCCTGCTCAAGTTGCCTGCTGACTGTGCATTTCAGAGGCCCAATGGGGAGTCAGCTGCCTGGACATCTGGCCTGTTCTATACATGGAGCATTCACAAGTTTGCCGTGGAACACATGGCGAGGGCCCGTGTACACATTCCAGAGTGTTTTTAGCCCCAGCTGAGGGCATCGCCCTGGCCCCCAGCTGCCACCCCCTGGCAACACTAGCTGCAGAGGACTTGGCCACTCAGCGTCCTCCAATGTGTAGGCCCCAGACATTTGGTTTAATGAGCTGTCCCCAAGAGTTAGAAACGTGTGCTTGCGCCCTCAGGAGAAAGGAAGCCTGATGCGTGTGCTTTGTAAGGAAGGGACCTGCTTCAGCACGTGCCATCACAGACAGGTGCCTTTCCCCGTGTTAAGGAACGATAACTGGGAAGTGCACTCCAGTCCCTGGTGATTTTCCTGCTACCCCCCCCGGGAGTGCGGAAGCCCCTGAGTGAAGGTCTCGAGAGCTGCCAGGTCTGTAATCCTGTCCCTATAGTTGTCTCCATACAGAGGAAAGCTGTGTCTTCCCGGGCCCCAGTGTGGCCTCATGGCATCAACCCAGCTTGCACACAAAGTGACAAACACTAGCGTTTTAAATGACAAAGCCCACTTTTCCATGCTTTTAGGCTTTGGGGTGATAGTAATGAAGAGGGGAGCTTCTCCAGGATGTGACTTAGATATCCTTGAATTTATGAACCAGAAAGTGGGTTTTCGAGACATTCTCCTCTGTTCTCTTCTGGAATCCCATCCTGAAACCTTTTGTGCCCAGGAAGGTAGATGCTTGCCTACAAAGGATTAGCCATCAGTGCTTACTTGTCTGTGTGTAAGAACGTTTTGAAAGCAGTGGCTTCATGGATCGCCCCCTGATCCATTTATGAGAGAGCAGTTGTAGCTGGAACAAGGTAAGAGCCAGAAACCGAGGTAGATGATTCAGACGGGGCTCTCGAGCCTTAAGTTCCCAGAGAACTTGTCACACGGATGAATACAGAAAGCACATACTGTGTGCTTACAGAGAAAGCCGCCAAGTCTTCTGCTACTTGTAAGGGTTTTTGAACACATGCACCGGTTAGCATCCTGGCCGCAGCGGCCCGGACTCGTGACTCAGACTATTTTGGAGGCTGTGTGCGGGGAAGTGCAGGTTACAGGATCACAAGGCATGCGTACGGAGCAACAGTGCTGGTTATGCCAAATGGCGCTTTTCATTTGCTCACTTACTCGGCACATCTGAGATGTTTCCTAGGTATCAGGCAGTGGGGATACGGGTGATGTTGGTGGGTAGGTTCCCACTCGAGGGTAAAACTCGGTGGAGGGAACGTGCAGCTGATCACAAGTCAGGGTGACCAGCAAAACCAAGAGAAAACGTCCCCGCTTAGGTCCCCTGGCCCACGGTTGATGGTGTTCCAGCTGAGATCTGGAGAATGTGCAGTATCTATACAGGGACAGAGGGGAAGTCAGGCACCAGGGAGCAGACCGTGAGGGTCCCTGTAGCTCCAACGGGCTCCTCACACCCTGGCCAATTATGAAAATACGCAGGTTGTTCTGATGATCTTGCTGCTCTTGATTTCAGGAAACCAACTTTCTCTGGCATTGGAAGGAAAAGATAATAGAGGGAAAAGAAGAAAGGTGTACTTTGTGCCTGCTAGATAAAAGGGGTGGTGACGTGTTTTGTGGGTGTCATCATTTCTTATGACCGATCTCAAGCAATGGTCACTTGGGTCATCACAGTGGTCCCGAGCCTCAGAGCTTAAACCACTGTCCCAGGACCCACACCTGACTGTTGTGTCTGGATTCTCAAACACACCTGCCTGCTGCCAAACTTGGGGGACCTCCACTCTTCCATATGGCTGTGTCTGAAGGTTTTCAAACTAAAACTAGATCTTGTTTCTGAATAGTACGCATTTTAGTCCCACGGTGCTCATAAGGGTAAATTAAGAAAACTTGAAGATCTCTCTGCCTTCTAAACAATTGGAGTTAATTCTTGCTTTTTGTCCAAGGATGCCAGGATGGCAGGTAATGTTCTTGTGGCTGTTAGGGACGTGGGCTCCTGCCCCCTCTATTTTAGATGTCAAGGGCTCTCAAGACCATCATGGATGAGGACTGGGCATGCAGGCCCTATGGGAGGTTTCTGCACCCCTCCTTGTCAGCAGAGAACATCTCATGTGCGTGTCTAGGACTCAGCCACTGTGACATGGCCACATGTGCCCAGGGGGCCTGGGACACAGTCTGCTGCTTCCAGTTGGTGATGGCTTAGGCTTGCCGCATGTGCATTTACGCACAGGTCACAAAATAGAGGCTTGAAACAAAACAACACCATACGAATCAAATAAAGCAAAGTGATGTCTTACATATATTCCTAAAAATTCGAAGACCAGGTCTCTGAATTTCATAAGCGAAGAAAGATGTCTGCAAGCTTCTTCATGGCTTTAGCTTGGATTCTGTTTGGTTTTAACCGCCAATCGGCAGCCTGCCTGAAGTGTGAGTTGTTGGCAAGCTTGGGCCGCTGTTAGGGAAAATAAGGAGTCCATGTGCCTATTATTTGGGTGTAGTTTTAAAGCCACACATTGTTTATTACATTTTTGGGGGGGGGGAAAGTGTGGGGAGTGATTTTCCAATATTCCTAAGAGTGTGTGTTTGCACGGGGAGATGCGGTCGGGTGGGAGCTTCTTATGACAGGTCCTTCAGCAGTGGGTCCAGCGAGAATGCTGGAAAACCTTGAGGGCAGGGCCAAGGACATGTACTCTGGACTAGAAGGGGCGGTGACCAATTCAAACGAAGCCCTTGGATCCACAGCAGTTGCTTCGAAGTGAAAGGTATGGAGGCGTTTGAGGAAGGGCAGTGTCGCTCACGGGCTGGAGGAGATCCGAGCTTGCCCCCAGCAGTCTCCAGCTGGCTGGGTCGCAGGGCCTCCCATGAGGGCCTTCTCCTCCTCTCCCTTGAGCTCCACAAATGCCTTGACGGCATTCCTGGGGGGCGGTCCCTGTTATTCAGAGGGCACCAAAGCTTCCTGGAGCACTCCCCCAGTCCCAGAACAGCAGAGTAGGGCACCCACTTCTCTCCTGATCTCTTGCCCTTAATTCCCCTCCCTATCCCACCATGGATCCCAGCCAACAGACAATGGGTGCCGTCACTGGGATGCCCCCAGCTTCCTCTTGCTCCTGCAATGGAAATTCCTTCTTAGAAGTGACTTTCTAAATGGAACAGCCACATAATGGATATAACTTGGAAACAGGAAGCCATGCATCAGAGCTTGTCAGCCCCCAGCGGCTGATGCTGAAGGATGAAAGTGTGCCTCGGTTTGCAGGATGCCAAGGGTTCATCGAGGGTAGGCTAGCTCACCTTCTCCATGAACCGTCCTCCACAGATGGAGCTGAACTCCGTGTTTATTTTAAAATCTGTATTGTTTGCCCTTGCTGGGCCAGGCAGAATTCTAGGTGTTTCCCCACTGTGTCTCATTTAATTTTCAGAACAAGCACATTAGACACACATTATGGATCTGAAGATGGGAACATCTAGATGCAAACAGATTTTAGTCCAGAGCCAAATGTCCATTTGCCAGAGAGGAAGCCACGAAACCCAAGAGGCTCCTCGAAACCTCTCCCGGAAAACATTCTATCTTATTCCTTTTTTGTAAATTAAGTCTGTTTCCTTTTAAGAAAGTACATCAACAAAAATTCACAGATAAGTCTTTCACAGAAACCTTGAATTAATTAATCAGATGGCAGCATCTTACACTTGTACGCGGTTTTAAATTTTAGAAACAGTTACGCAAATCTCATTTCCGTGGAGATTATGAAAGGCCCTTCGAGTTCACTGAGGAGTTGCCCTTTGAAGCACGAATTGCAAATCTGGGAGACCCTGGCAATCCTGGTTCCTCATATCGGCATCGAATAAGCGACTGCACGACAATAACGGATGAATACTTTTATTGCCCTGTATCATCCGCGGATGGCCAGCGGGCGGGCTTGAGGTGTCCCTAAGGCGGCCACCAGCCGGGTGCTGCGCCCGGCCCCCCGCGCATTCGCCCTGCATCCATTCAGCGGCGCGCTCTTCCGGCCGCTGCTCTCCTTGAGCTTGTCTGGGCCAAGGGGCTCTGCGCGGGTAGACCGAGCAGAAGCTCATGCCTCCCCATGATTCTGCAGCATTCCAGGCTCCGCATACACAACACCTAATCCAGGTTGCTCTCGGTTGGCGTTTGCATCCTTTGCGGTTTGCTGTTATCGAGAAGAATGCCGCCAGGGTGTTTCTTGCACGCGTTTGTTGCGCCTACGTATGCACTGTCAGTGGGCATCCCAGGGGGTGAGCATCCCAGGGGGGTGGGCATCCCAGGGGGGTGGGCACCCCAGGGGGTGGGCATCCCAGGGGGGTGGGCACCCCAGGGGGTGGGCATCCCAGGGGGTTGGGCATCCCAGGCGGTGGGCATCCCAGGGGGGTGGGAATCCCATGGGGTGGGCATCCCAGGGGAGTGGGCATTGGGGAGGGGAAGTGTGTTCCACTTCAGCAGGTGGCCGCTAACAAGATCAGCTGTGCAGCTGTACCGTCCATGCCGAGTCAGTGGTGCGGAGAGTTCCGGGGGCTCCACACCCAAGCCACTGCACCCTGGTGCCAACTTTGTGTTTGTGTGTACAGATACGCACACGCATGTCTCTGTGCCTTTGGAATACACATTCTATCCTGTATATGCGGTGTATGTGCTGCTATCCTATGTAATCTATACACAGATATCATACATAGTACTTGACAGGCACATGTCTATGTGTGTGTACGTGTGTATTCATTTTAGATGGGATCATACACTGGTTATAGTTTTTAGAAAGAATCCATCTTTCTGAGATATGTTTTGAAATAGTTGCTTCAAATTAAGACAAATTAAGGGAGTGGGAGAATGAATGGAGGCTGGAGAATGCATATTGGAGCGCATTATAGTGGTTGGCAGACTTTCAAGTACGTTTCGAATTCTCCAATAGCACAGACACTCACATAAACTAATGTATGGTTATAAACTGTTATATTTTGTGTGTTACAAACATATACACATATGTATTCTATGCACATCTGTGCACACTGTAATGTGTATTTTACAGACATACACATATGTGTGTATAATATACATAATATAGTCATTTAAATACATTATACCTTATACAGTATGTCATAGATACAGGAGGCCTATCAAACAATCATACCCATGATATAAATATATGACATGTATGATATACTATCACATATATGTACTTATATCTATATCCTTTTTATTATCTTTACCCACTGTTATCTTTAAAATAGTTTTCTCTCGGGGCACCTGGGTGGCTCAGTGGGTTAAAGCCTCTGTTCTCCGGCTCAGGTCATGATTCCAGGGTCCTGGGATCGAGCCCCGCATTGGGCTCTCTACTCAGCAGGGAGCCTGCTTCCCCCTCTCTCTCTGTCTGGCTTTCTGCCTACTTGTGATCTCTCTCTCTCTGTCAAATAAATAAATAAAATCTTTAAAAAAATAAATAAAATAGTTTTCACCCTTTAACTATATTTGGATCTAGATCTATATTCATGCTCCTATCCATATTCCTATCAACATGTATCTTCTGGTTCTCTCTGGAGCCCGAACTAGTATAACCGATACGGATAATCTGTATTATCTGCATGTCCTTTCTCTGAGGGCAACACAGAGCTTTGAGCCAAAATAAATCTCACTGTGGAACTGGAGGCAGCAGTTGGAGGTTGGAAGCACATGGGCTCTGCCTTCTGGACCAAAGTCATCCACCCGGGAAGGGGTCTCTTCTATGCATCTCTGTGAATGTTGCTTCTTTTTTTTTTTTTAAGATTTTACTTATTTATTTGTCAGAGAGAGAGGGAGAGAGAGAGAGCGAGCACAGGCAGACAGAGTGGCAGCAGAGGCAGAGGGAGAAGCAGGCTCCCTGCCGAGCAAGGAGCCCGATGTGGGACTCGATCCCAGGACGCTGGGATCATGACCTGAGCCGAAGGCAGCCGCTTAACCAACTGAGCCACCCAGGCGTCCCTGAATGTTGCTTCTTAAGGATGGTGGCGGCTGTGTACAGGCAAGATTTGGGTTTGGGGTGGGCATGGAAGCAGGGAGGGGTCAGAGCCCATTTCCATGGCTACTGCTACCATCAAAACGCCTTGCTCCATAGGGCATCATAGCCTGGTCAGAAAGGGTCTCACCCTCTGTCCCTGATGTCCTTTTATAGTGGGGTCGGCCCTGGGTGGTAGTCAGATTCCAGATGTTCTCACTTGCTCAGAGAAGTCTCCTCCCTCCGTGTGAGGCCCCAGTCCTGCTCCTAAGAACCAGTGGCTTTCAGTGCAGACTCTGCCTCCACCTGGCCAGCAGAACTGTGTCCTGAGTCCTCCGGTCCTCCCTGGGGGGCCCTGGCCACCTGGGAATGTGAAATCAGTGATTCTATCCTCAAAGTTGCCCAGGAAGGACTGGCACGTGGCTCCCCGGTTCTCAAGGTCTTGAAGAGGCACAGATAATCGGTGAAGAAAACATCATGAACTATGGAGTACCTAGTGGGTGAGGGAGTGACACAGGCCCTTGGGGCTGAGAGGGGCAGTGACTCTTCTGATGACCTGCTTAATCAGCTGTTTCATAGCAGAGAGGGGAAGAGCCTGAGTCCCCACAGCAAGGGGTCCCCTGTCACTAACAGGGCTCCTACCTCAGGAGAGAGGTCACCTGTGTTTACAAAGCACATGAAACTCCCAAAACCACATCATCTTACAGATTTTATCATTTAAAAATTTCTTTTTTAAAAAATGAAATCTTGGGGCACCTGGTGGCTCAGTGGGTTAAGCCTCTGCCTTCGGCTCAGGTCATGATCTCAGGGCCCTGGGATGGAGCCCCACGTCGGGCTCTCTGCTCAGCAGGGAGTCTGCCTCCTCCTTCTCTCTCTGCCTGCCTCTGCCTACTTGTGATCTCTGTCAAATAAATAAATAAAATCTTTAAAAAAATGAAATCTTGCCATCTGCAAGGGCACAGATGGAACTGGAGGGGTATTATGCTAAGTCAAATAAGCCAATCAGGGAAAAACAATCATCCTATGATCTCGCTCAAATGTGGAATTTACGAAACTAAACAGAGGATCATAGGGGAAGAGAGGAAAAAATAGAACAAGACGAAACCAGACAGGGAGACAAACCATGAGAGGCTCTTAATCTCAGGAAACTGAGGTCAGCTGGAGGGGAGGGGGTGAGGGGATGGGGTAACTGGGTGATGGACATTAATGAGGGCACGTGACGTGATGAGCACTGGGTGTTATAGAAGACTGATGAATTCCTGAACTCTACTTCTTTTCTTTTTAAGGTTTTATTTATTTATTTGAGAGAGAGACAGAGAGAGAGAGCATGAGTGAGGAGAAGGTCAGAGGGAGAAGCAGACTCCCCATGGAGCTGGGAGCCCAATGCAGGACTTGATCCGGGAACTCCAGGATCATGACCTGAGCCGAAGGCAGTCGTCCAACCAACTGAGCCACTCAGGCGTCCCCCAAACTCTACTTCTTTAACCAATAATACACTTTACATTAATTTGTTGAATTTAAATAAAATAATGTTTTTTAAAAAAACCTCACTTTTGCCATTAAAAGAAGATCTCTTCTTTGTAAACATCTGTGAAGCACCAACCCTATTCCCCACATCAAGCATGAGGGCAAGGCGTGTCTGTCCATTCTTCAACTCGTGTGTGTGTGCATGTGTGTGCGTGTGTGGGGGCTGGTAATAAATTGCCTAATAAAATGCCTAATTTTGCATGTGAGGTGCTGTGATTCTAAGCTGGGCTCCACCATTGGTTTACCTAAGGAAGTTACTCACCCACCCTGTATCACCCTTTCTTAAATGAGAAGTAGGAGTGACAAGAGCACCGATTTGTAGAAGTTGTTTCAACGATTGAGAAAGGAAAATGTTTCTGAAGCACTAGGCAGAACACTTAATGAGTGACATACAGGTCTTGTTGTACTATTACTGTGTTTCTAGGGCAGTGGTTCTCACCTGGGGACAGTTTTGTCCCCAAGGGACAGTGAGCAATGTCTGGAGATACGTTCAGTGTCCCTGGCTGGGTAGGGTGGTCCTGGAATTTACTGGGGGGGGGGGCAGAGGTGCTGCTGCCAGCCAACAATGCCGAGGACAGTCCCCACAACAGACAGGGACTCGGCTCACAATGTCATTGGTGCCCGGGTCTGAAGGCTTTGCCCCAGAGTGAGAAGGACTGGCAGACAAACAGGGTGGGAAACCTACAACCTTGGAGCCTGAAACTTGTGGTTTCTGGAACATTATCACCATCCCACAAGCAGGATGCATCTTCTCCTCCCAGTCTCTAAGACTCTGGAAGTCTACGTTCCCGACATATCCATTAACGAACTTGGAAAACTCATCTGTCCTTCCTCATGGTCAAGTGGGAGTGTGGGCATCAGGAGACGAGGGGGGACAAGACATACTCTCTCGAGACCACTCCTCCTGATACTCCCGGGCCCATCTCGATGACTAGAACCACTCCGTCTTCCTGACTTGTGCCTTTGAGCTCATAGTAGCCCCAAGTGGCTTTGGAACTTACACTTCCTGGGCAACACTGTGTGTAGTGTAGAGAGCACACAGGCAAACATGGGAAAAGCAGGGTCTTTCCATTAAAAAATAGATAAATCAAAAGTATCATCTATATGATTATAGTTGATTTCAACACTTAAGGTTAATAGTTGGAAAAAGATTTGAAATGACAGAATTGGCCATCGGTCTTCTGGGCTATTGCCACAGGCCAAGCCTATTGCTGAAGTATTTTTATATCCCCAATGGCCTGGCTCCAACAATAACTAGATGTTTTATGCAGCAAGATCCATAAAACTATGCTGGAAAGAATTACCCCTGGTGATACCATAGCAAACAGAGAGTTGCCTCAGAAATGGAGGCTCCCAGACACCCCTCTACATGGGTACCCCAGCAGCTCCCACTAACACAGTCCTGGGGAGACCACCGAGCAGACACATTGCAGGGCGCACAGCAAAAACCCTGGCTCCCTGGTGGCTGGCTTAAGGTGGGTGTTATATCCTGTTAAATATGGCCCCTCCCATCTGTACAATAGACCCCTGGATGCCAGCTGCTCTGACATCATGGAGGGAGGACCCTCTGCCTTGCTGAAGTATGGGTGCACACAACATGCCCTGGCAGACGACCCTTGCTTGCCGGTGTTCAACACTTCTCTCATCATGGACACACCTAAGGTGAACCCTTCTCCAGGGTGGCACTGTGTGGTCCTTTTTAGTCCCACCCCTGACCAGCTCCGGGGCTGGCCCTCCCCACTGAGGACCCTGACAACAGGCAGAAGGCTGTTTCCACGCCTAGAGCTGCCCCCGGAGCAGGTGGTCTTGGAAGTGTGAAGCCAAGAGGCCAGAAAGATAAAATGCTGTGGCCCTTCATAGCAGCTTTGGAGACTGGTCTCCCGAAGCATTGCAGACCCATGAATCTCCTCTGCCACCATGTATTTCGGGGATTCCCAGGCTGAGCATATTTAACTCTCCCAACAGAAATGTAGGTGATGACATCGTATGATGCTGAGCGTTGCACAGACCGTGCATGGATCTGTAGCATTTGATTCTCGAAAGGACCCCAATTGGCACCCAAAGCTCCCTCCCTGTGGAGGACACAATCTGCTCTCACGCACTTTGTGCTGGCATAGCTTCCTGCCCTTCACCATCACTGGTCTCTCTACCCGTGAGTTTATCCTACTTCCCACGCAGCTTCTCAAGTGTGGGGACCATGACGCACACACAGCTTCAGCTGTGCATGTCCCTCAGTGGCCCGTGACTCATCCCTTCAAGCTGGCTTAAAAATGCACATGAGATGACACAGCTACATGTTAACATCAGTCGATCTCCTGGGTCGGAATGTCATGGTTTACACACTGAATGACAACCGCCACCTCTTCTTGCTAAATGGAACCTATGCGGTAGCATCAGCCCAAAGGCAGCCTAGTGCTGACTTGCGTCCAAGACCCGAGGACACTCCCAATCTGTCCAAGCAGGCTCGCTGGGCCAGGGGTCTTCAGTGACAACATCCGTCCGTCCATGGGAACGTACTCATGAATTAGGATGTCTCAGCCACGCACAGTCATCATGATAGATGGAATTTGCTGTAGTCCCAAAGCACAGGGGTTTTTGATCATTTACATTAGAATTTCAGATAAAACTCTCAGCAGATCCATTGCCATTGCCAGACAATCACTGTGAAGATATCCTGTTCCTTGCGCCTGAGTGCTCAGCGTTGACCCAGAGCAAAGTTGCCCCATTTCGTCAACACATACTGCTCCACACTCCAGGGCTCTCCTCCCTGCTGCCCCCAAGAGGGGCCTGGAAGCCTTTCTCTGTGGGGTCAATGCATGGAGCTGACCGCCTACCCCTGACCAGGTGTGAGTTAAGGTATGGATCTGTCTGTGGAGGGGAATGACTCACCAATCTATGGCTACAGTGCTGACTTCTCCTTGGGGCTTTAATTCCCTCTGTTTCCACCTGCTGCTGTTGGTTGATGGCATCCTAGATGTCTGCAGCCCTGGCAACATGAGACTCGGGGATGGAAGTTAGCTCCCATCTTCCTCCACCTTCGGGTCTTGCTTCTGGCTTTCTCAGCTCTTCCGCCATGCATGGTCCCAAGGGGAGCTCTTGCTAGGCTGCATATCTAGGCAGAGAGTTTGGAGGCCCCTGCCCTGACTGCATGGTTAACTCATGGTTCCTCAGCCTGGAGTCAAGGCCAGGAGCTCTTGCCCTCCCTGGGTCATGCAGTCTCCACTCCTGCCATCCACCATGATTCCTGTTTGCTGAACTGTGCCCATTCTCCCATCCCAGTGACTTCCCCTATAACCCCACTTCAGCGATGTGCTAACTCTCAGAGCCCTTCCTGCCCATCCTGCGACCACAGCCCCAGCAGGATCCCCTCTGCTAAGGCTGTTGGAGTGTCCCCTCGGCAGGGCGACCTTGGCCCCTCAGCCCCATCTCACTACCCTGTATGGTACTTTTGCGTTTCCACCTTCACTTATCATGAGTCATGAGCATCCTTTTTGCTGCAAGGCCAGATGCCCTTTGAGGATTTAATTTTATGTTTTCTATGGATCCTTAGGTGTGGGTGGGAAGTCAGCCTCTAGTGGATAAGGGGAGAGCCTGTGGATGGAAATTACACTCCCCATCTTTCTCCAAAGTGGTTCTTTCTTTCTAGCCATCTTTAAATTTAGCATTTTACACTCTCCAGGTGAGGACTGAGCTAATGGGCACATACTGCCCTTTGTCCATTCCTTTGGGAAGGCTTTGGACTTGTCTACATCTCAAGGATCTCTTTCAGGTCAAG
>PISX010027220.1:0-23294 GCA_004024625.1 Mellivora capensis | reverse complement strand
GTCTGTTCCTTTGTTTTCTCTCCCCCCTTGGCAGCTCCGGATGGTTCTTGGAGGTTTAGAGGAAAGCAAACTGCACCCAGACCTCCCTCCCAGAGAGAAGCCCCAGTCCGTTCCGTTCCCCTCTGGGTGCTGCAGAGCAGGTTCCCAGCCGCGATCTCTGGGGACACCTGTGTGTCCTGCTTGTACTCAAAACCACAAGTGGTAGCTGTCTGGGCAGTTCCAGACCACCAGAGAGTTTCCAAGCAGGGAAGGCACACAGAGATTTTCCTGCTGGCCCGAACTGAGAGTGATCAGACTTTCTGGGTCCTAAAAATCCCCCCGCTGGTGCCTGCGCGCCTCTCTCAGGGGAGGGGGTGGAGCGCGTCTCAGGCTCTGCTAGCGAGGCAGCAGATTTTGATTTTGATCCCCAAATCAAGGATGTTTATGTAGAAGGAAAACCATTGAAATGTTATAGCCCTTGATTTTTGCTTGAATTTCAGGTAGAACAGAGATATGTGATCCTTTTGGAGATATGTCTAAGTTATCACTGAGAGAATTCTGCAATCAATCCTTTTAATATTTTGCAATAATTTATTTTTTACATTTTTTATTAGTATCATTTTATTTCATTACCAACTTTTTGGCCTCTTCTTTGTGAAGAAGAAATTCTTCTGAAACACAAAGTGTTGGGTTTTCCATTTTAGTACATACCCACCCATATGCTGACAGGCCTGAGGAGAAGAAAATAATATTAAGTAAGAGGTCAATAAAGAAGTGGTCTGCTAGCTGCTTTTAATTTATAACTGCCTAAGTGATAGTAAGTGGGAAATAGTGAAATAGGAACAAAAGCTCAGCTACTCCAGCCAGGGATAAACAGTTTTTGCTTTTGTAGAAAATATATGGTGGTATTCATTTTTCTGCCTGAAGGAATTGTATATTTCATCTTGGACCACAATCAGAAAATAACCTTTTCCTACCAAAGGATTTTAAAAATTCCTTCAGATGGTACAGCACATGAAAACTGCTTTTTGTCTGGTGAAGCAGTGAATACAGCACATGTACACAGGACACCCAGTTCTTAAGATAGAAAAAGAAAACATTTATAGAGTCACAAAGACAGAAGTAACAGTAATAATTGCTTGTGAGAAGAGGGCAGAATAATTAACCAGAATATCCTCAAAGAAGAGTCAACAGAACATAAGAACAGAGCATAAGAAACAAGGAATCAAGAATGTATCAAAAAAAATCTCAACCTTTTGGGTACCTGGGTGGTTAAGTCAGTTAAGTGTCTGGCTCCTGATTTTGGCTAAGGATCTCAGGTTCCTGGGATCTGGCCTTGCATTGTGCTTGGTGCTCAGAGTGGAATCCATTTGGAATTCTCTCTCTCCCTCTCTCTCTTCCCCTCCCCTAGCTCATACTCTCTATCTTGCTCTAAAATAAATAAATAAGATCTTCAAAAAAACCTCAACTTTTAGTTACACTAGGTCAAGGATATTCAGTTGCTCCTTAGTGAGGGGTAACAGTGAACATCAATGAAAACTTTATTGGAAAGTATTCCCTCTTGCTATTTCTAGGTAAGGCCACATTGAGCTTTTCTCTTTAATGGAAGTTTTGTTAGTCCCAACAAATTCTTTGTTGTCTTTTTATAAATCTCTTAGTTAAACATGCCATCTAAATATTGTCCTAAATAGATAGCTGGATTGGGGGTTCCTTTTTGACTTTTAGTAAATATTTTGATTTCCAAGGAGAAAGCATGGTAAATCATATTCCTCAGAGATTTTATTTCTTTCATATTACACTTAAATTATATGACCTTTTGGGACACCTGGGTGACTCAGTGGGTTAAAGCCTCTGCCTTCGGCTCAGATCATGACCTCAGGGTCCTGGGATCAAGCCCCACATCCCGCTCTCTGCTCTGTGGGGAGCATGCTTCCTCTTCTCTCTCTCTGCCTGCCTCTCTGCCTACTTGTGATCTCCGTCTGTCAAATAAATAAATAAAATCTAAAAAAAATTATATGACCTTTCTATAGGATGAAATTTTTATCCACTATTTAAAGAGAAAAGTGAACTTCACTTCTTTTTTCTTTTTTTTAAATTATGTTGTTAGTCACCATACAGTACATCATTAGTTTTTGATGTAGTGTTCCATGATTCATTGTTTGGGCACAGATTGTATAGAGCACTGGGTGTTATACACAAACAGAAAAAAATGAAGTTCAGAAAGATGTATGCATCTTAATCAAAAATACATATCCAGTAAGTGGTAGAGACTGGAAATAAATATAAAACAGGCTAATTTTAGATCACATTTTCTCTATACTAATTTTATCTAGTTATGCGTTCTATTTGTGAATGTTCTCTTAAACTCCTTACTCAATTGTAAGTGGTATTGGTGTGGGAAAAAGATACATAAAGATAAAAGTAAGATTAGATACATCAGTTCATTTATGCATTCAACAAATACTTAGTGCCCAAGGTATACCAGTTTCAGTCTAAAAGACTGTCCTTGAGATTGTCCTCAAATGAACACTGGATCCTGTGTAAGACTTGGCATTTGCCAAAAACAGTGGGTGGGAATATCAAGTATATGAAATGTAGTCTTTTTTTTTTAAATTTCATTTCTTTTCAGCGTAACAGAATTCATAGTTTTACACCACACCCAGTGCTCCATGCAATGTGTGCCCTCCATAATACCCACCACCTGGCTCCCCCAACCTCCCACCCTCCACCCCTTCAAAACCCTCAGGTTGTTTTTCAGAAATGCAGTCTTATGGGAGAATGAGATTTAGTGTTGAAGAGGTATGCTGAATTACACTGGGTTTCTTAGAAACTAAAGTTCACAGATTTTGATGACATCATAGATGTAGCTTTTTCTACATTTTCTTTAATGATTATGTTCTCCTTTCAGAGAAAGAATAAATATAGAGGTGCTTTATAAGTCTGAGGTTTTGAAATGTCAATGTTTTCCTGTTCTCTGTTAGTGCAAGGTGATATATTTTTAGAGTAATCTTCCTGAATACTTATTTGGACCAAATTCATTACTAAATCAATCAAAAACAATGTTTCAATGCTTATCTATGATGACATCATGAAAGAAGCCCAATTTTCCAAGCTAATGAAATAGCATACTTAGGGGTTGCCAAAATTCTTAAATTTTCTTTCAATATATTTTTTAAGTTTTAACTTAAATTTCAGTTAGTTAACATACAGTGTAATATCAGTTTGGGGAATACAATTCAACACTTTCTATACATCACCCAGTGCCCGTCACAAGTGTCCTCCTTAATACCCATCACCTACTTCACCCATCCCCTCACCCACCTGCCTTCTGGTAACCACCAGCTTGTTCTCTCTAGTTAAGAGTCTGTTTCTTGATTTGCCTCCCTTTCTCTTTCTCTTTTCCTTTGTGCATTTGTTTTGTTTCTTAAATTCCACATATGAGTGAAATCATATGGTATTTGTCTTTCTTTGGATGACTTACTTCACTTAGCATACTATTCTCTAGCTCCATCTATGTTGTGGCGAAAGGCAAGATTTCATACTTTTCTATGACTTAGGGATATTCCATTACACACACACACACACACACACACACACACACACACACACACCACTTCTTTACCCTTTCATCAGTTGATGGACACTTTGGCTGTTTCCATAATTTAGCTATTATTGATAATGCTGTTATAAACATCAGGGTGCATGTATCCTTTTGAATTAGTATTTTTATATTCTTTGGGTAAATACCTAGTAGTGTGTTTGCTGGATTATAGGACAGCTCTAATTTTAAATTTCTTGAGAAACTTCATATGCTTTTCCAGAATGGCTGCACCAGTTTGCATTCCTATCAACAGTGCAAGAGATGTCCCCTTTCTCCACATCTTTCTGAATACTTGGTGCTCCTTGTGTTGTGATTATAGCCATTCTGACAGGTGTGAGGTGATATCTCATCCTAGTTCTGATTTGTATATCCCCGATTATCAGGGAAGTTGAGCATCTTTTTGTGTGTCTGTATGTTTTCTTGGGGGAAAAATGTCTATTCATGGTTTTTGACCATTTTTTAACTGAACTACTCTTTTTTTGGGTATTCAGTTTTAGTTCTTTATATATTTTGGATAAAAACTATTTATCAGATACGTCATTTGCAAATGGCTTCTCCCATTCTGTAGAATGCCTTTTAGTTTTGTTGATTATTTCCTATGTCGTGCAGAAGCTTTTTATTTGGTGTCATCCCAATGGTTTACTTTTTTATTTTGTTTCCCTTGCCTCAGGAGATTTATCTAGAAAAAAGTTGCTACAGCTTCTGTAAAAGAGTCTATGTTCTTCTCTAGGATTTTGATAGTTTCCTGTCTCACATTTAGGTCTTTCATCTATTTTGAATATATTTTTGTGTATGGTGTAAGAAAGTGGCCCAGTTTCATTCTTTTTAATGTTGCTGTCCAGTTTTGCCAGCACCATTTGTTGAAGAGATGCTCTTTTTCTCATTGCATAGTCTTTCTTGCTTTATTGAAGATTAATTGGCTGTATAGGTATGAATTCATTCCTGGGTTTTATAGTCTGTTCCATTGATCTGTGTCTATTTTTGTGCCAGCACCATACTGTTTTGATCCCTACAGCTTTGTAATATAACTTGAAGTCTAGAATTGTGATACCTCCAGCTTTGCTTTTCTTTTCAAGGTTGCTTTGGCTATTCAGGGTCTTTGAGGTTCCATACAAATTTTAGGACTGTTTGATCTAGCTCTGTGAAATATGCTGTTGGTATATTTGATACAAATTGCCTTAAATGTATGGACTTATTTGGGTAGTGTGGACATTTTAACAATATTTGTTCTTCTGATCGATGAGCATGGAATGTTCTCTTATCAGTTTTAGCAGTTTTTTGGTGGAGTCTTTCAGGTTTTCTACATAGAGTATGATGTCTTCTGCAAATAGTGAAAATTTTACTTCTTCTTTGATGATTTGGATGCCTAATATTTCTTTTTGTTGTCTGATTGCTTTGTCTAGGACTTCTAGTACTATGTTAAATAAATATGGTGAGAGTGGACATCATTGTTTTGTTCCTGACCATCCAGGAAAAGCTCTCAGTTTTTCCCCATTGAGGATGATATTAACTGTGTGTTTTTCACAGATGGCCTTTATGATGTTGAGGTATGTTCCCTCTAAACATACTTTGTAGAGTGTTTTATCATGCTGTATTACAAAGCTGTGATCACCAAGACAGCATGGTATTGGTACAAAACAAACACATATATCAGTGGAACAGAATAGACTCCAGAAGTGGACTGTCAACTCTGTGGTCAACTAATCTTTGACAAAGCAGGAAAAATATCCAATGAAAAAAGACAGTCTCTTCAATGAATAGTGCCTGAAAAATTGGACAGCCACATGCAGAGAACAAAGCTGGACCATTCTCTTACATCATACACAAAGATAAACTCAAAATGGGTGAAAGACCTCAATGTGAGACAGGAATCCATCAAAATCCTAGAGGAAAACATAAGCAATAACCTCTTTGATATTGGCCATAGCAACTTCTTTCAAGACACATCTTCAAAGGCAAGGGAAACAAAAGCAAAAATGAACTTTGGAACTTCATCAAGATGTAAAGCTTCTGCATAGAAAAGGGAACAGTCAACAAAACTAGAGGCAACCCACGGAATGGGAGAAGATATTTGCAATGACATTACAGATTAAGGGCTGATATCTAAGTTCTATAAAGAAATTCTCAAACTCAATACTTAAAAAACAAATAATCCAGTTAAGAAATTGGCATAAGACATGAACAGACACTTCTCCAAAAAGACATACAAATGGCCAACAGACACAAGAAAAAATGTTCAACATCACTAGCAATCAGAGAAATACAAATCAAAACCACAATGAGATACCACCTCCGCCAGTTATAATGGCAAAAATTAACAAGGAAGGAAACAACAAATATTGGAGAGGATGTGGAGAAAGGGGAACTGACTTATACTGTTGGTGGGAATGTAAGCTGGTACAGCCACTATAGAAAACAGTATGGATGTTCCTCAAAAAGTTAAAAATAGAGCTACCCTATGACCCAGTAATTGTGCTACCAGGTATTTATCCCAAAGATACAGATGTAGTGAACATAAGGGGCATATGCACCCCAGTGTTCACGGCAGCAATGTTCACAATGGCCAAGCTGTAGAAGGAACCAAGATGCCCTTTAACAGATGAATGGATAAAGAAGATGTGGTACATATATATAATGGAATATTACTCCTCAGAAAGGATCAGAAAGAATGAATACCCACCATTCACATCAACATGGGTGGAACTGGAGGGGATTATGCAAAGTTAAGTAAATCAAGCAGAGAAAGACAATTTTCATATAGTTTCACTCATATGTGGAACAATAAAGAATAGCACAGAAGATCATAGGGGAAGGGAGGGGAAACTGAAGGGGGGATACATCAAAGAGGGAGACAAACCATGAGAGACTATGCACTCTGGGGAAAAAAAAAAAAACCTGAGGGTTTCAGAGGGGAGGAGAGTAGGGTGAAGGGTAACCAGGTGATAGGTATTAAGGAGGGCATGTGTTGTGATGAGCAGTGGGTGTTACATGCAACTAATGAATCAAGCACTATATCAAAAACTAATATACAGTGGCTAACTAAACATAATAAAAAAAAGAGTTGACTCAATATTTATTTGTAGTAAGTCAATTCTGTTTTATTAAAGCTTGTACAATGCAAGTTTTGAGTCATATTTAAAAAAACCCTGCAATAATCTTGCAAAGAACACACATAAATCCTCCATCTAAATTCTACATTACAATTTTCTCTACATGCTTTGCCACATATCTATCCATCCTCCTATCAGTCTGTCAGTTCCTATTTTTATGATACACTTCCAGTGATGTTGCAGATATCACCTTATTTTTAAACTCTTGAGCATGCATACTATTAACTTGAGGTCAATATTTTTTATGTCCTTTTTCTTACAACTTTATTCAGATGTAATTTATCTCTAATAACTTGTACATATTTTGAGCACACAATTGTTGAGATTTGACATATGTATATATGTGGTAACCCATCACTGCAATAAAGATAATAAAAATTCCTTTCACCCACAAAATTTCCTTCATGTTACCTTGAAATCCATTATCCTTCCACCTTCTAGACAACTGATGATCTGGGTTTTTTTTTCAATATAGATTATTTTGCAATTTCTAGAATTTTTTATGAATGGAACCATAAAATATTGACCATTTGTCTATCTACCTTCATTTAAAATAACATTATGGAGATTCATCCATGTTATTTTGTTGATAGTTTGTTCCTTTTTATTGCATAGTGTGCCTAAAGTGTGCTGTTAGGTCATATTTAGGTGTCTATAAATTTTATTTTAAAAATTTGCAGAAATTGGCACACCTGGGTAGTGCACCTGGTTAAGCATCCAACTCTTGGTTTTGGCTCAGGTCATGGTATCAGGGTCATGAGACTGAGCCCTGTGGCAGCTCCATGCTGAGGGCAGACTCTGCTTGTGATTCTCTCTCCCTCTCTTTCTACTCCTCCCCCACCCCGCATGTGTGCTCCCTCTCTCTCTAAAATAAATCTTTTTTAAAAACAAACAAAAAAACAAAACAAAAAGCCTTGCAGGACTTCATCCAAACTAGATGTATCATTTTACACTCCTAGTAATAGTGTAAAGTTCTGGTTGCTCCACATTCTCAACAGCATTTGGTATTGCCAGTCTTTTTCATTTTAGTCACTTTGGTAGGTTTCTGGTGGAATCTTATTTAAAATTAATTCGAATTTCCCTAATAAATTCCAAATAATCTATATTAATAGTGAACATCTTTTCAACTGGATATTGGTCATTCATATAGCATTTTTTGTGAAGTGTCAGTTCAGATCTTTTGTTTATATTTTAATTGAATTATTTGTGTCTTTATTATTGATATATAAGAATTCTATATATATTCTGGCTACCAGTGAGATAACAGATATTTCCTGGGTGACTATTGTCATGTAACTTGTAAGTTGTCTATTCATTTCATTAACAGCCTTTTGATGAGTAAAAGTTTTTAATTTTCTAATAAAAAAACACGGGACGCCTGGGTGGCTCAGTTGGTTGGACGACTGCCTTCGGCTCAGGTCATGATCCCGGAGACCCGGGATCGAGTCCCGCATCAGGCTCCCAGCTCCACGGAGAGTCTGCTTCTCCCTCTGACCTTCTCCTCGCTCATGCTCTCTCACTGCCTCTCTCTCAAATAAAAAAAAAAAAAAACCTCAAATTTCTGATTCACTTTTTCAAACTTTATGTTTATTCCTTTCTGTGTTCTAAGAAGCCACTGTCAATACCTAAGTCAGGAAAATATTCCATGTGTCCTCTTAAAAATTGTTATAATTTTAACTTTAACATTTGGGTCTATGGTCCATCTCAAATTAATTTAGTGGCATGATGTATGGGAGGGCCCAGGGTTGATTTTTTTTACATATTGATATTCAGGTGTTCCAAGATTTATTTTGCTATTTATTTCACAACCAGATGCTCTGTGCATTTTGTCAAAAAAATGATGTAGCCAGGGGCACCTGGGTGGCTCAGTGGGTTAAAGCCTCTGCCTTCGGCTCGGGTCATGATCCCAGGGTCCTGGGATCGAGCCCCGCATCAGGCTCCCTGCAGGGAGCCTGCTTCCCCCTCTCTGTCTGCCTTTCTGCCTACTTGTAATCTCCGTCTGTCAAATAAATAAAATCTTAAAAAAAAAATGATGTAGCCATATGCATGTGGGTCTTTCTCTGGTCTCTATTCTCTTTCACTGATACATTTCTAGCCTTTTATCAATATCACACTGTTTTGATTATTGTATTTTATAAAGTCTTGAAGTCAAGTAGTGTAAGTCCTACAAATATTTTATGATTAGTTTGGATATTGTCCTAAGATTTCAAATTTCAACCTTCATTATGCAAGACCATTTATTAGAAGTATTTAAGAGAGCCATTAACACTTAAAAGATTTCTAAAAATATAACTTTATTTTTAGAAATCTTTTAAGTGTTATGTTAGATCTTAAAATCAAAAGACCTGAGAAGAGTATGTGACCAGGGTTTTTTTGTTTGTTTGTTTGTTTTTTCATTTTTATTTGTTTTAAAGAAAATAGTTTGGGGTTGGAACAGTAGTCCAGATGACAAATGAGAAGCAGAGGGGGAAGGGATGGATTTGTCTCCCACTGAGAGCAAAGGACACAGATTTTTTTTTTTGCTCCTCCTGAAAAATGGACTATAGAAAGAAATGAACAGAATTTACTTTGAAAAATTTAGGATACAATCAAAGCTACTTTAGGGCCCAAAAGGAAAATATTCCAGCTGCCTCTTCATTAAGATAATGTTTTGCCCAACAGATGGGGAATTTTTTTTTACCGTGATAATAGCAAGTATTCATAGGGATGTGGAGAAACAGGCTCTTTTATGCACTGTTGGAGAGATAGCAAATGAATGATTTTGGGAAGACTTAATAGTATGTTTCAAAAATATTAAAATACTATCATTTGACCCCAAAATCATTCTTTTGAAAGGATTTTAACTAAAGAAGCACACATACATAAATATGTACCCACACATATTTTCATCATTTTGATACTGATAATAATGAGAGAGAGAGGGAGAGAGCACCACTGTTATGGGTTGAATTGTGTACCCCAAAATATATGTTGAAGCTCTAACCCCCAGTACCTTAGAATGTGATTTTATTTGGAAATAGGGTCATTGTAGTTTAGTTAAGACAAGTCATACACCAGTAGGATTGGTCTCTATGCCAATATGACCTGTGTCTTTATAAGAGAGAACATCTTATGAAGACTGGCATACAAGGAGAAGATGGCCATAAGACTGAAATCATTCATCTACAAGCCAAAAAATACCAAGGATTGCCAGCAAACACCAGAAGGTTGAAGAGGCAAGGAAGGATTCTCCCATAGAGCTCTCAGAAAGAGCATGACCCTGCAGACACTTAGATTTCACATTTCTAACCTACAGACTGAGAGGAAGTAAATTTCTGTTGCTTAAAAAATTCCAAAAAGGAATAATCAGTGCTTTTATATATTATAATGCTAAATTTCACAGATGTCATCTCTGACATTCTCGAGATGACTAACCTCACTGTTTAAATCATTTAATTTCTGTTTTCTTCCCTGCCTTCTTCTCCCAAGTCTATTACAAATTCCATCCTTATTTTTTAAAATTAATCATCCAACAGTGCCATTGTTCCAAATACACATCTTTTTTTTCTTAATAGGAATTCTATTCTTTTTTTTAATCAACATTTTCTCTCTCAAATCTTAATGATTTTCTTTAATCACTATATAGTTATTTTATATGTATGCTCAACCTGGTTCTTTTGTGCTATATAATATCAGTTAATTTACTTTGGCTTCCAATCTACTGTATTCTATGGAGAACAAAGTTAAAAACTACACTGTTGAATACTTGGGAAATAGTGCATGAAAATAAGGTAGGTAATTCATAATACTGATTTTGTAGAAATATAACGAAAAAAGAAATTAGCATTCAGGTTATCTCTGATATGTTGATAGCAGGATTTCATGGAAACTTCTGTTCTACCATGTCTTAGGTATGGTTAAATTGTCAGGCACATATATCATAAACAATGACATTTTCATTTCTCAGCCACTTCCATTTTTGTCCCTAGGATGGAGCTAAATATGAATCCATTTTTTAATCATGAATTTCACTCAATATAGCTAGATGCCAATATAATTAATTCACTTATTTTCGTATTATCCAGAAATCACTGAGCTTTAAAAAGTTGGATTGAAATGAGATTGCCATAATTCCATAACTTTTTTCTTCATATAATATAAAGCAGATTGTTTATATTTTTAAGAGTGAAAAATAAGAAGCAATAAGAATGTTTATATTTTCAATAGTGAAAAATGAGAAGCAAAAAAATGAGTTTAAGGGTATATTTCTTTTATCCTCCCCCAACATCATCATTTATGTGATGGTTTATTAAGAATATCTGGTTTTGGAATTATCATCCTTGTTATCTGTTAGAATTAGCAGATTTATCAGCCTTTCTAACTGTTTTTTTTCCAGTTTCATTTTTTCTGGTGAGCTATGAATTGAATACAAAGTCTACTGTAAACACACACACATACATACACACACAGATAGCAATATAGTTAGCTAAGGAAACCACCTTTTCTAGAATTAAGGAAGACACACAGAGCAGCAGTTAAGCAGTTAAGTTATTGCAGCTTCCCCTGGCTCCTAGAATCCCTAAAGAAGGCATTTCATTCTGTGGGATAATGTCCACCAAGGGGTATGCCCTACTTAGAGCAGCTATTTCTTGCTTTTCATTTAGAAATAAATGAAGAAAATAACCATGATATGAAATATTAACAGACTTTTGGGACCTGGGACCTTACTTTTCTCCAGCCAAACTTAGCATCAGCAATCCCACATTCCCTAGGAAGCAGGAAGACAGCAAAATGTCCAGATGTGCAGTCATACTGTCCAGTGAAATATCAGGTAATATTGTCCAGAAGGTCCCAAACAATGTATCTTCAGGATTCCAATATTCCAGAAATGCATTTCCACTCCCAAATATTTAATAACAATTTCATAGGATATTTCCCCCTTGAATTTTGGGGTGATATCAAAACATGAAAGTTTGAGAAAATATAGTATTTTATAGGAAGGGAAAAATCTTGATTGAGATCTCAAAATTAATATTGGCATCATGCACTACACTCAGTAACAAAAGGTATATCAAGCAGCAGAAAAGCAGCTGAAGAAATTTGAGAATGATTTCTTATAAAAAAGCCTCATTTGTTGTTCCCACTTTGAATAATTATCTAAGTAAAAGTAGTAAGATATAAATAATATCTATCTGGGATGCCTGGGTGGCTCAGTTGGTTAACCAGCTGCCTTCGGCTCAGGTCATGATCCCAGCGTCCTGGGATCGAGTCCCACATTGGGCTCTTTGCTCAGCAGGGAGCCTGCTTCTCCCTCTGCCTCTGCCTGCCACTCTGTCTGCCTGTGCTTGCTCTCTCTCTCTCCCTCTATCTCTGACAAATAAATAAATAAATAAAAGATTTTTTAAAATAATATCTATCTTTAAATCATATATTGTGGTTAGTTTTAAAAATTAAAAAAAAATTTTTGATACTTCTCTCTTCAAGAGTGGACCATAATTCCCCTCTTCTGGAGTATGGCTCACTAACTATTCTAATGACAAGAAACTTCACAAGTGTTTGTGATTTCCAAGAGTAGATTATTTTTTAAAGGCTTCCATTTTGAGTTCTCTCTCTCTTTCTCTTCCTCTTTCTCTCTCACTTGCTCTCTATTTCTGATCACTTACCCTGGAAGAAGCAAGCTGCTATTTATGAAAAACACTATTGATAGATAATGTGGCAAGGAACTGAGGCATCCTGCCAACTGTCAGTGAGAAACTAAGGCCTGCCAGCAACCAGATAAGTCAGCTATTCCCTAGCCTTCTTCAAGCTTTAAGATGGCTACCACTTGGCTAACAAATTAACTACAACCTCATAGACAATGAGCCAGAAACACCTACCTAAACCAATACTTCAAGAATTGTGTGATAAATATTGTATTAAATTTTGGAATAAGTTACTATGCAAAAATAACTAATGCGTGTGTGTGTGTGTGTGTGTATAGGGAATAGGGAAAGAGGGAGGAGAGAGACAGACAAAGATACATAGAGACAGAGGGAGAGAAAGAGAGGACTTTTTGGCAAGTAAAATTTATATATTGATGAAAAGGAAGATATATTTTGGACAGGGAAGATTCTAAAAATACAGTATGTAATAACACATATGCCTGTTTTAAGACAGAGATCAGAGACCATTGTGGAAACAAATAGTGTGGCTATTACATAAATATCCCTAATGACAAACTCAGAATTATATAATAAAATGGTTCCATATGGTTAACAATGAAAGATGTTTCACAGCTGAAATATCCAGATGGAAAAGGTGAAATTAACATAATTATAATACTTCCAGCATTAGAAAGCATATAATTCAATCTTCTAATTTTTTTTAAATTAGGCAAAGGGATTAGAGAGCATTCATGGTTTCCTCTCTAAGTAATTCACTCTTTAAGCTTAGATTAGATAATTCTCTCAAACTCACTCAAAATACAATTTTAGACTGTTTTTAGATTAACCTTTGAATAGAAACCAAGAACATTTCCATATTAAAGGATATAGTAACAAGTATCTTGGGTATAAGATACACCCAAAATAGTTGCCATTTACTATTTTATATTTTTAACATAGCTAGATTTAGATTATGATATAAAAGTCAGTACTTTGTCTAGGGGGAATAAGAATCTTATAAAAATATTTACTATAATTTTATGAGAATAAGCTTGATTATATAGTAAGGGTGTAAACTTCAGTAAAATTATAATGGGAAAACAAACATAAATAGGCCAAATTATTGCTATCTTCTTATTCTTTAATGTTCCTAAAGTTCTACATGTTGTTTCTCTACTTTGCAGCTCAACTTTATAAAGACCTCATTATCAAAATTAGTAATTCTTTCAAGGGTTTCTAATGATGAAGAGAAAGACAAAAGCTTGGGATATAATTATACTTGAATTTATGTTCTGAGTCTGAATTACAGAAGACTTCAACATGCTTGTTTAAAAAAATTATAATCTTGAAAACTTTTGTGGGCTGCTAATATAATATATGTATATACACAAGTAATATTTGGATTAAAGCACCCAAACTGCTACTGGCAATGGAGTATAATAAGATCTTCAGATATAAGATTTAATACTGTCACAGTAATACATCCATGGCAAAGTAGAAATTCCGTCTTATTAACAGAATTTTTGGTTCCTTCTGTACCTTGACATTGTGTAAGGCTTTTCTCTTCATTAAAGTCTACATGATGACTTTCTAACACCATACACAAAAGAAAATAATAATGGATTAAAGACCTAAATGTGAGGCCTAAAACCATAAAAATCCTAATAGAGAGTATAAGCAGTAATTTCTTTGGCACTGGCCATAGCAATATTTTTCTATGTATGTCTCCTAAGGCAAAGGAAACAATAGCAAAAATAAGCTATTGAGACTACATCAAAATAAAAGCTTTTGCACAGTAAAGGAACCTATCAACAAAACAAAAAGACAACCTACTGAATGAGAGAAGGTATTTGTAAATGATATATCTGATAAGAGATTCATATCCAAAATACATATAAAGAACGTACACAACACCCAAAATCTGATAATCTGGTTAAAAATGTACAGAGGACCTCAATTTTTCCAAAGAAAACATTCAGTGGGGCAACAAACACATGGAAAGATGCTCAATATCACTAGTCATCATGGAAATGTAAATCAAAACCATAAAAAGCTAACACCTCACACCTGTCAGAATGGCTAAAATCAGCAACACAGGAAATAACAAGTATCAGTGAGGATGTATAGAAGAAGGAACACTTGTGCACACTTGGTGGGATTCTAAGTTGGTATAGCCACTATGGATAACAGTATGGAGGTTCCTCAAAAAAATAAAAAAATAGAAATACTGTGTGATCCAGTAATTCCACTACTGGGTATTTACCCAAAGAAAGCAAAACTCTAATTTGAAAAGATACATGGGCCCTTATATTTATTGAAGCATTATTTTAAAATAGGAAATTCATGGAAACAACCTAAATACCCACTGAAAGATGAATGGATAAAGATGATGTGAAACACACACACACACACACACACACACACACACACACACAAATATTATGCAGCTATAAAAAAGGATAAACTCTTGACATTTGTAAACATGGGTGGACCTACCTAGAGGGTATAATGCTAGCAGAAGTAAATCAGATTGAGAAAGACAGAAACCACAATATTTCATTCATATGTTCAATCTAAAAAACAAAACAAGTGAATAAAAAACCAAAGGCAGAATCTGACCTATAAATACAGAGAACAAACTGATGGTTGCCAAAGAGAAAAGGGATGGGGGGTGGAATGCACAAAATGAGTGAAGGGAATTGGGAGATACTCGCTTCCCATTATCGAATAAGCAAGTCATCAGAATAAAAATTACAGCCCAGTGTATATCATCAGTATATTGTGATAGTATCATATGGTGACAAATGGTAGCTACTCTTGTGGAGAGCGTAACATAGATGTTTAATCACTAAGTTGTATATCTAGAACTAATTAACATTGTGTGCTAACTATACCCAAATAAAAAGATTAAAATGAAATTACATTTAAGAAATTATAAATTTATATTTTAAATACATCAAAACTGGGGCACCTGGGTGGCTCAGTGGGTTAAAGCCTCTGCCTTCAGCTCAGGTCATGATCTCAGAGTCCTGGGATGGAGACCCGCATCAGGCTCTCTGCTCAGCGGGGAGCCTACTTCCCCCCTCTCTCTCTCTGCCTGCCTCTCTGCCTACTTGTGATCTCTGCCTGTCAAATAAGTAAATAAAATCTTTAAAAAATAAATAAATACATCAAAACCTGTAATGCCAAAAATGTCTATGTAATGATTAAACTATAAGGTTTTAAATAATTAATTATACCCTAATATATCCTATCACTTTGTATAAATATATAATTAAGGAGTTAACAAACAGGTAATCTGTATTTGAAATTCCATAAAGAGAAACCTAAATTTTTATCCTGATAGCTATTGTTACAATTAATACTCTATATTTGTCAAATCACAACTTCGATGGACACTAAGTATTCCAAAATAGACTTTCTGGTCTATCATGTCATTATGAGTTCAGCACATTTCTATTAATAAACTAGAATCCAGATCAATGGAACAGAATAGAGAGCCCAGAAATGGACCCTCAACTCTATGGCCAACAAATCTTCAATAAAAGAGGAAAGAATGTCCAATGGGGAAAAAAAAGTCTCTTCAAATGGTGTTGGGAGAATTGGACAGCCACATGCAAAAGAATGAAACTGGACCATTTCCTTACACCAAACACAAAAATTGACTCAAAATGGAAATGGATGAAAGACCTCAATGTGAGACAGGAATCCATCAAAATCCTAGAGGAGAACACAGACAGCAACCTCTTTGACCTCAGCAGCAGCAACTTCTTCCTAGGAACATTGCCAAAGGCAAGGGAAGCAAGGACAAAATCGAACTATTGGGACTTCATCAAGATAAAAAGCTTTTGCACAGCAAAGGGAACAGTTAACAAAACCATAAGACAACTGACAGAGTAGAAGATCTTTGCAAACAACATATCAGATAAAGGGCTAATATCCACCCAATCTATAAAGAACTTATCAATCTCAACACCCAAAGAACAAATAATCCAATTAAGAAATGGGCAGAAGACATGAACAGACATTTCTGCAAGAAGACATCCAGATGGCCAACAGATACATGAAAAAGTGCTCAACATTACTCACCATCAGGGAAATACAAATCAAAATCACAGTGAGATACCACATCATGCCAGTCAGAATGGCTAAAATTAACCAGTCAGGAAATAACAGATGTTGGCGAGGAAGGGGGGCCCTCCTACACTGTTGGCAGGAATGCAAGCTGGTGCAGCCACTCTGAAAAACAGTATGGAGGTTCTTAAAAAATTTGAGGAGTTACCCTATGACCCAGCAGTTGCACAACTGGGTATCTACCTTAAAGATACAAATGTAGGGATCTGAAGGGACACATGCACCTGAATGTTTATAGCAGCAATGTCCACAATAGCCAAACTATGGAAAGACCATCAACAGATGAATAGATAAAGAAGAAGTGGTATATATGTACAATGGAATACTATGCAGCCATCACAAAATGAAATCTTGCCATTTACAGTGACATGGGTGGAACTAGTGGATATTATGCTAAATGAAATAAGTCAATCAGAGAAAGACAATTATCATATGATCTCTCTGATACCAGTAATCTAAGATGCAGGGTGGGGGGTTGTGGGGGGAAGGGAGGGAAAAAAAGGAAACAAGATGGCACCAGGGAGAGAAACAAACCATGAGACTCAATCTCAGGAAACAATCTGAGGGTCACTGGGGGGTGGGGGGAGGGACAGGGTGCCTGGGTGATGGATACTGGGGAGGATATGTGCTATGGTGAGTGCTGTGAATTGTGTAACAGTGATGTGACAGACCTGTACTAGAACAATCTTAGAATGTAGACTAACAATCTAGACCTGTACTCCTAAAGAAAATATTATATGTTAATTTAAAATAATAAAAAAACCTAAATAATTTTTTAAATACTTAAAAAATTATTTATATTTGCTAATGACAGTGAAGCATGGAGCCAGTATTAGTGACTACAGAGAATTACAACAGACTTGACAAATCTAGACCAAGAGGAAATTTACCATGTATGTACCTATTTGTTATCCTCTTATAGAGGAAATAATTTTATTTGCAAGACAATTAACTTGATAAGTATGTAGAAATTTGTGAATGTGAGGAACTCTCTTGAGAATTCTTTTTCAATTTCTATTCATTCTTTCATAGTTAATTTCCCTGAATGCTCCTTTTGTTTCTTTATGTGGCTTTTAGTTACTTTCCCTCTTATCATTTGGGCTATGAGTATCTTATAAAAGATATTGGTGCATCTCTCCTAAAGGATGAGAAAATCTTACCAAAGTCACACTCATAAATTCTAGTACTCTTTCCATTTCTAACTTATTGTATTAGTTTGCTTTCTATATATTGGGTTTGATTCTTCATGTTGCTGCCTCAAATGGCCGTTCTATCTGGATTCTCATTATAGTTTTATTCCTGATACTGTTTGTACATTCATTCATACATTTATTCAGGACCTGTTATTATTTTTACTTAATTAACATTTACTGATTTCTGTGATGTATCAGATGCAGTACAAATCAAGAAGACCAATAAATGGACAGTGCAGAAACAATCATTACCATTATGGTACTTAAGCAAGAAAAAGTCATTCTACAAAACTAATTAATTTAAATGGTAATATGTGCTATGAAGGAAAATAGCAGAAAAAAAAAGACTGCAATGTTGGGATAATAATCAAGCTTAGTGTATAAATTCAATAGAATCCAATGAAAGTACCAGCCAGTTATTTTGAGGCTACCAGAAAACTCACCCTAAAGTTTATATAGAGAGGCAAAAGACTCAGAAGAGTCAACACAATATACATAGAGAACAAAGCTGAAGGACTGACTTCAAGACTTATTATACAACTACAGTAATCAAGGTAGCATATTACTGGCAAAGGATACACATATAGATCAGTGGAACAGAAAAGAGAGCTCAAAAACAGACCCACATACATAGAGTCAACTGATCTTTGACAAAGCAGCAAAGGCAATACAATGGAGTAAATAGTTTTTTTTTTTCAAAAAATTGTTTTGGAAAAATTGGACATGTACATGTAAACAAAGCAAGTCCAGACACAGACTTTATACCCACCACAAAAATGGACTCAAAGTGGGTTACAGACCTAAATGTAAAATGCAAATCTATAAAAGTCCTACAAAGTAACACAGGAGAAAATCCAAATAACCTGGAGTCCAATGTTGACTTTTTAGATACAACAACAAAGACAATCCATAAAAGAAATAATTGATGAACTGGACTTAAAATTAAAACCTTGTGCTCTGGGACAGACTATATCAAAAGAAGCTGAAGACAAGCCACAGAATGGAACAAAATACTTCTAAAGGAATATCTGACAAAAAACTGCTATCCAAAATATAGACAGAATATTTAAAATTCAACAATAAGAAAACATCTCAATTAAATAATGGGCCAACTCAACCTTAACAGACACCTCATCAAAGAAGATATACAAATGGCAAATAAGCATATGAACAGATGATCCATAACATATGTCATCAGGGAAATGCAAATTAAAACAATAAAATACCACTACATACCTATAAGAATGGCCAAAATCCAAAACACTGACAACACCACATGCTATCCAGGATATAGGTCCAACAACAGGAACTCTTATTCACTGTGGGTGGGAATGCAAAATGGCACAGTTATTTTAGAAGACAGTTAGGTGGTTTCTTACAAAACAAAACATACTTTTACCCCATGATTCATTGATCATGCTCCTTGATACCCCCAAATTTAAAAATGTATGACCACACAAAAACCTGCAAATAGATAATTATATTAGCTTGCCAAAACTTGCAAGTAACCCAGATGTACATTCAGAAGCTGAATGGTTAAATAAGCTCTGGTACATAAAAACAATGGGATATTATGCACTGATAAAAGAAAATGAGCTAAAAGACTCTCAAAAAATAACTGTTAGAATGAACCAACGAATACAGCAAAGTTGCAGGATGAGATAAAAGATGAATATACAGAAATTTTTTTTGAATATACAGAAATTAATTGTGTTTCTGTACACTAACAACAAAACATCTGAAAAAGAAATTAAACAAGCCACCCACAATAGCACCAAAAGAAAAATTTAGAAATAAATTTAACCGAATTTGTGACTGATCTGTTCACTGAAAACTATAAGGCTTTAATAAATTGAAAATAATACAAACAAATGGAAAGATACCCCATATTCATGGATCAGAAAAATTATTTATTTTTAATTTCCATACTACCTAATGCAATCTGTGGTTTAAATGAAAACCCCAATAAAATTCCAATGGCATTTTTCACAAAAATAGAAAAAAATTCCTAAAATTTGTGTGGAGCCACTGAAGACCCCAGTTACCAAAGGAGTCCTAAGAAAGAACAAAGCCATAGGCAGCACACTTCTGATTTTAAGCTATATTACAGGGCACCGGGGTGGCTCAGTCAGTTAAGCGTCTGCCTTCAACTCAGGTCATAAGCCCAAGGTCCTGGGATCAAGTCTGCGTATCAGCCTACTTGATCAGCCGAGAATCTGGTTCTCCCTCTGCCCCACCCCCACTTGTACTCTCTCTCTCCTCTTTCTCTCTCTCCCTCAAATACATAAAATCTTAAAAAAACCTATATTACAAGGCTATATTAAACAAAACAGTGTGGTATTGGCATAAAAAATACATATGCATGGAACATAGTAATTAAGAGCCCAAAAATAAACTTTCACATACTCTGTCAACCAATATGTGACAAGGGGGTCAAGAATACTCAATGGGGAAAGTATAGTTTCTTCATTAAGTGGTATTGTAAAACTGGATAGCAACATGACAAAGAATGAAACTGGACCCCTAGCTCACACCACTCAAAAAAATTACCTTGACATGGATTACAGACTTAAATCTAATACCTGAAACAGTAAAATTCCTAGAAGAAAATAAGGGAAAAGATCCTTGACATCACTCTTGGCATTATTTCCTTATATGTCAATAAAACACAAGAAACAATCAAATAAATAAAAAGGCAACTTAAAGAAGTGAGAAAATATTTACAAATGATATATCTGATAAAGAATTATTATCTGAAATATATTTAAAAACTCATACAACTGAATAGCAAACATAAATAAATAACCTGAATGAAAAATGAACAAAGGATCTGAATAGACAGGTTTCCAAAAAAGACATAGAAATGGCCAATAGGTACATGAAAATGTGCTCAACATTACTGATCATCAAGGAATTGTAAATCAAAACCACAGTGAGCTATCTCCTCACACATGTTAGAAAGGCTATTGTCAAAAAGACAAGAGATAAGTGCTGGTGAGGATGTGGAGAAAAGGGAACACTTGTGAACTGTTGGTAGGAATGTAAATGGTAGAGCCACTTCAAAAAGAGCTTCTTCAAAAAATTAAAATTAGAACTACCTTATGATCTAGGAATCTCACTTTTGATCATATATCCAAAGGAAATAAAAACAAGATCTTAAAGAATATATGCACTCCATGTTTATTGCAGACTTATTCATAGTAGTCAAGATATGGATACAATCTAATTGTTTATCAATAGATAAATGGATTAAAGAAGGTATGCTATATATTTACAAAGGACTATTACTATGCTAAAAGGAAGAAATAATTCGTGACATTTGTAAAAACATGGATGAACTTTGAGGGAATTAGGCTAAGTGAAATTAGTCAGACAAAGACAAATGCTGTGTGATATCACATATGTGGAATCCAAAAACCCTGAACTCAGAGAGCAGAGTGGTGGTTACAGGGGCTGAGGAATGGGGGAAATGAAGAGATATTGGTCAAAGGGTACAGACTTCTATTTATAAGATTTTTAAGTCCCACATACCTAATATACAGTATAGTGATTATAGCTAATAATATTCTATTATATACTTGAAAATTGCTAATGAAGTAGATCTGAAATGTTCTCACCACAAAAAAGAAAGTAATTATGTGATGGGTTAGAGGAATCAGCTAAATCTATAGTTGTCATCATTTTGCAATATATAGCTTATCAGCGGGTTATATACCTTAAAATTACACAATGTAATTTGTTAATTATATCTCAATAAAGCTAGAAAAAATAAAGAAAAGATTAAATAAAAAAAGAAATGAACTTTCAAGACATGAAAAAATGTGGAGAAACATTAAATGTATATTACAAGTAGAAGAAACCAACCTGAAAAGGCTAAAAAGGCAAAACTATAAAGACAGTAAAAAAAAAAATCAGTGGTTGCCAGGTTGCAGGGGGTGAGGGAGAAATAGGCAGGGCACAGAGGACTTTTAGGCATTAAAAAACTTTGTATGATATCAATGATGGGTGCAAGTTATTGTACAATCGTTCAAACCCTACAGAATGTACAATACTCAGAGTAAACCATAATACAAATTACGGGCTTTGGGTGAATATGATGTGTCAATGTAGGTTCATCTTATGTAACAAATGTACCATTCTGGTGGGGGATATTTATAATGGGGGAGGCTGTGCATGTGTAGAGACAGGAAGTATATGGGATATCTCTGGACCTACCCTTCAATTTTGCTGGGACCCTCAGACTTCTTCAAAAAAATCATAATAAAAAATAAGTCAATGGAAGGATATATCATGTTTATAAACTGGAAGAATCTATATTGTAAACATGTTAATTTTGACAAATTCACATATGCTTTCAATGAAATCCCAACTAAATTTGTAAGGAATTTTTTGGTTAAAATTTAAAAGCTGATTCTTCATTTAATTAATTAACTAATTAATTGATTGATTAATTTGAGGTGGAGAGGGGCAGAAGGAGAGGGAGAGAATCTTAAGCAGGCTTCTGCCCAGTGCAGACAGAGTCCAATCTCACCACACTGAGATCATCACCTGAGATGAAATCAAGAGTCAGACACTTAAATGACTGAGTTGCCCAGTCACCCCAAAAGCCAATTCTTACTTTTATATAGAAATGCAAGGGATGATGGGTTCTCTGCTCAGTGGGGAGCCTGCTTCCTCCTCTTTCTCTGCCTGCCTTTCTGCTTACTTGTGATCTCTGTCAAATAAATAAATAAAATCTTTAAAAAAAAAAGTTGAGGGGGGAGGAGTCAAGATGGCGGAGAAGTAGCAGCTGAGACGACATCAGGTAGCAGGAGATCAGCTAGATAGCTTATCAAAACATTGCGAACACCTACAAATCCAATGGGATATCAAAGAGAGGAAGAACAGCAATTCTGGAAACAGAAAATCAACCACTTTCTGGAAGGTAGGAGTGGTTGGGAAGTGAATCGAAAGCGACGGGAGGATAGACCGCGGGGGAGGGGCCGGCTCCCGGCAAGCGGCGGAGCAACGGAGCACTAAATCGGGACTTTTAAAAGTCTGCTCCACTGAGGGACATCGCTCCAGAGGCTAAACCGGGGTGAAGCCCACACAGGGTGAGCGTCCCCAGGTCCCACAGGGTCACAGAAGGATCAGGGGTGTCTGAGTGTCACAGAGCTCGCAGGTATAGGAGCAGGGAAGCCGGCTACAGAGACAGAGCCGAGGAATGAGCTCTCAGCTCGGGGTTACCTTGAACCGGTCGCAGGCTGGGTGAGCTCGGAGCACGGCCAGAGGCAAGGGAGATGGGAGTGGCTGGGGCTTTTCTCTGAGGGCGCACCTAGGAGTGGGGCCCCGAACTCTCGGCTCCTCCGGGCCGGACATTGGGAGCTCGCCATTTTCATTCCGGTCCTCTGGAACTCTACGGAGAGTGTTCAGGGAACAAAAGCTCCCGAAAGTGAAACCAAGCGGATTACTTAGCCTGGCCCCTGGTAAGGGCGGTGCAGCTCTGCCTCGGGCAAAGACACTTGAGAATCACTACAACAGGCCCCTCCCCCAGAAGATCAACAAGAAATCCAGCCAAGACCAAGTTCACTTAACAAGGAGAGCAGCGGAACTCCAGAGGAGGAGAAAGCAAAGCACGGAATTCATGGCTTTCTCCCCATGATTCTTTAGTCTTGCA
>PISX010027219.1:0-23317 GCA_004024625.1 Mellivora capensis | reverse complement strand
TCCACAAATAAGTGAAACCATATGATAATTGACTCTCTCTGCTTGACTTATTTCACTCAGCATAATCTCTTCCAGTCCCGTCCATGTTGCTACAAAAGTCAGGTATTCATCCTTTCTGATGGAGGCATAATACTCCATAGTGTATATGGACCACATCTTCTTTATCCATTCGTCTGTTGAAGGGCATCTTGGTTCTTTTGAAAATTTAGAGATGAGGAGTGCTTGTAAAAGAACTAAATAAATTGAAAAAAAGTTAACCAGATTTTTCGGTATCTGAAAAGCAGCTTTCCAAATAGAATTTTGCTGACCCCCCCCCCCAAATGGACTTGCACATTACCAACTTATTACAACAAACTGTCATTATTTACTATTTTTATAATATTTTTATTGTCTCTTTCTACTAATAAGTGTCACTGGGCAAGCTACCTCCTCCCCCTTTCTGGATGAAGTTGCTGCCTTGTAAAACAGGGGACTTGGAATGAGCACCACTGAAGCTTCTGCCAACTCTGAACCTTTTATGATTTGTACGCCAGCTCCTCATTTTGTCCTGGAAACTCCTGCCAACAACCCAGTTCTGAGCAGTCAGAATGTATTTTCACTTTCCCAGGTAACACAAATCCATCCAACTTTATATCTTACAATAGATAATCTTTTATTTACTGACACATTAAATAAGCTGTGTCAGTACAAGTTGTGTGTGTGTGTGTGTGAGAAAACAGTGTTACACACAAGTATCTGTTTCTCCTGTAACCTTCTTGATCTGATGAACCAAAATATGATTTCCTTTATGAAATCTTCCTGGATTTTCTACAATTAGTTGTTCCTTTCTGTTCTTTTGTAATAGTTTGTTTGCATTTCTAATATTGGATTTTTTCACATTACATTGTGATGATTTTTTAATGTATCTGTCTTCCTACTGGATTTTGAGTCTCTTTAGAGAAGAGTGTTTTATTTTCTCATAATCTCTCATATTGAGAATATCACATGGCATATAATGAAGAAAAAATAATGATTAGATAATAAATGAATATTCTTTGTATTTAGTTTATGCTTTTTGGGAAGAGCCCTACATCTAAAATTGTCAGAGACATTCTGGATGCAAAATATCTGGAAGTTTGTTCTTTTGCTTAGAAGAATACTAAAATTGGTTTATATTCTTTAGCAAATAATAGATGGAAAAGTTATTAAGTAGATACAATATACAAGTTCTAGTTTTTTACTCTTACCATAGGCTCTCTGCATTATTCCACAAAGGCTTACTCCTTTACATTTATTTTATCTTTCATAGTTTATAAATTGTCTATTTATAATTAATTTCAATTAACTTCCCTTAGCCAATGAACAGACAATACACTCAACTTAAGCAGATATGAACAGAGCTTTGTGATGAGAATTTATCCTTACGTTATATTAGTTCATTAAAAGTTTGGGATCAGGGAATAATACAATATTTGAGTTCCTCATTTATGGGTGCATTAATGTATTTAAAATGAAACTCAATCAGGGAGCTCAGAATATTAAAAGTTTTAAGCCATCATTCTTAGAATTCTTAAGATGGCTCTCAGAATGCAGTAAACACATTCAGGAAGATTCTGGAGTTTGCTTGATGACTCAGAGTAAACCTGGGTCTCCAAAGGCAGGGCTCATGTTCTTTTGTGTCATTTGGTCCCAGTGTGGATAGATATATTCCCAACTGTGCATAGGTGTGGTTCTACTCCTCTAGTTAAAACAATAATCTCAAGCAAATATGGTTATTTTGAATTGAGAATTACATCTGATAGAAGTTGCTTAGAAGAAAATAAAGCCCAGTAGAATAGGAAACATGAGGACTCTCTAGTCTAAAGCAGAAATTTGGGGCAATGTGAGAAACTCTGACAAAATAAAAAAGCAACAAAAGTGAGAACTGATCACATAATCTAGTGATCAGTAAAAAGCAAGTGCTACTTGAGTGCAGTGTGTGAGGGCTTGAAGCCTGTATGCCTCAACAAGAGAAATTCAGAGGTTTCTCTAGGAAGGACTGGGGAAATGGAGAAAATGAGCCATTGGGACGTCACGTGAATGGAATAATAAAAACCAGCTAGAGAAGATCTTGATATCCTTGGGACTAATAATGAACTTGATAGAATTTAGAAAATGAAACCAGCTGAAGTTAATGGGTGAAGCCTCTGTGTGTGAAGGTGGATATACCCCTGAACCTCAAACTGCAGCAACTTGAATTTCATAGTTTAAATACGAGGTTACTATGTTACAGAGGCAAGAAAAGCAGGAATTCAGTGCTAAAAAGAAATGAGCTATCAAACCATGAAAAGACAGGGAGGAGCCTTAAAAACATATAACTAAATGAAAGAAGTCAACCTGAGAAGGCTACATATTGTACAATTCCAAACATTATGGAAGAGGCAAAACTACAGAGAAATAAAATGATCACTGGTGCCAAGGGGAGGGAAGGAAGAAAAATTAAATAGGCAGAACACAGAGGACTTTTTAGGGCAGTGAAAGTACTGTATGATATTATTATAATAATGAATATGTTATTAGATATTTCTTCTGTCCCACAGAATATGCAACACTAGAATGAACCCTAAAGTAAACATTGGACTTTGGCTGACTGTAATGTGTCAATGTAGGTTCATCGGTTCATCCTGGGTTTAGAAAAATGTACCACTCCGGCGAGTTATGTTGATAATGGGGGAGGCTATGTAGATGTGGGGGCAGGGGATATATGGAAAATCTCTGTACCTTCCTCTCAATTTTAATGTAAACATAAAACTTTTCTAATAAAAAGTATAATTTTTTTAAAAATACGATATACTTTAAAAAGAAAAGCAAGAGAAGATAAACCGCTAAAGTATCTAGATTTTTTCACACTGAAAGAACTGAGAACAGGAAAGATTAGCATATGTTCCACATAAAAAGAATAAGCAAAGGTAAAAATGCCTAGATCTCTTGGAAGTTAGTGGTGGAAATGATGACATGGACCCTTTGGGGATATCCTCACAGTTCTCAAAGATTCTAAATTGTTTTTAACATGGAAAAAAGTTAACTCAAACAGATAATAACTTAGTAAGAATAAACTGTTATGTTGTGCATATAAACAACCTCCAAATCTCAGTGATTTAACACACACAAAAAAAGTTGTTTCCCTCTAGTACCAAGTTTGGGAAACTTCTTTATGTAGTGGGACATCTAGACTGATGAAAGCACCATTATCCCTACAGTTTAGTATTTAGTGCTATGGCCTCCTTAATTGATGAGTCAGGGGGAAAAGAAAATGCTGTGGAGTCTTGGACTAGCAATTAGATGCTTCAGCAAGGCAATGACACATATAACTTCTTGCAACTCATCAACTATAATCTGTCTTATGGCCCCATCCAGCTGCAGGGAGCTGGGAAGTTTAGTCTTCTTTGTCCAAAATAAAAGGAGACTCAGATATTAGTCAACACAAGTAATGATACCACAAGTGATTTCCCTGAAAATGTGTTTATTGTCCCCCAAATTCATTGGTCAGTATTTTAGGCCCTCCTCATAGAATTCATTGTAGGTCTTTCATTAATACCATGAAATGGCCTGTTTACAGATTTTCTAATGAATTAGAGGACCTAAGTTTTTTATCTTTATATAATGGAGTTTGAATGTTCAAAAAATAACAGGGAGTATCAGGGACCAGTGCAAGAAGGATCACACTATCCTTCTCTACCTCTTTCAAAATCTTTCCAAATGAACCATATCTATTTATGTGAGAAACATTGAGGGTTTCCTTGTTAGCATGCTTTGCTGGATTATCAGAAAATGCCTTACAGAAGATACTTAAGACCTAAAAGAGATGACAAATATAAGACTATGACAGATCCCAAATAGTGAACAACCAGAATGGCAAGGATGATGAACTGGGCTGTGAGCCCTGTAGGGTGAAAGGCCTTGAGCTCATTCACCTCTGCCTTCTTTGCAGTTTGCACAGTGCCTGGTGATTGATAGGAGTTCAATAAATATTTGTGAGAAAATGACATGACTTAAAAATGTGTAAACGAAATAAAGTTAAATTAATGACAGTAATGATCCCCAATATTTTTATTTCTTATCTAGCTCTCTCTGTCTCTGCCCCATCTCTTCCAAAATTTTCAATAATATCATAAACCTGAAAGGTTCCTGAGAAATCATCTAAGAGTTTCTCCTGAAAGGCTAAGGGAATTTCCCAAAATATATATAAGGAAGATAGGCAAGATAAAATGCCAATCTTCTTGCTCTTCAATCCAATTCCTTTCTCTCTGGTGCAGTGGCCCTCCTTCCCATAGGTCTATCAATCTTTTCCATTCGTAAGGAACTTAATCTGTCTTTTCACGTTCCATGACCCCACCCCTACCCCCTGCATACACACATCACAACCACTGCTATGCTCAATGCTTTAATTTTCTTCATGGGTTTTATCACACTCAAACATCCCATTATATAACAAGTTTTGTTGGTTATTTGTGTTGTCCACTCAAATTCTGTGAGGGCAGTTCTCTCTCTCTCTCTCTCTCTCTCTGGCCTGTATTCAGTGTATTGTGAAACTTAGAATGGTGCCTGGAAAATAGTGGAATCTCAGTAAATATTTTTGAATAAATTAATGAATACATTGCACAGGGAATACTTGGGTATTAACGAGATGAATTCTCTAGAGTACAGAAAGGTGAAAATCACCTTTATAATAAAAATTAGTATGTCTTCATTTAAGGTTGAACTATAGGAGTAACTAGGAATGCTTAGAGAGATCATATAAATTATAAAGAGAAGAGAGCTTAATACCAATCCTTGAGAAACTTCATGATTTAAAATTTGGAAAACAAAAGAGGAGTTTAAGTCTTGAGTCATTGGGCAGCTGTGTCAGTGCTGCTGGGAGAGTATACATTATAAAAATGTGGAGATAGTCAATGACCTTTGCACATGTAGTTTTGCTCTAAAGTGATAGGCATCAAGTCTGATTAGAGTGGGTGAGGAGTACTAGAAAGAAATCATTCTGTTTCTTTGAAACTTGTTTCTGGGACACAAGTACTATGTATGTGATATTGAATCATCATATCTGTGACCTAGTTTCTTCATATATAATATGAGGATAATAAGGCATGTCTCACCTACCTTACAGGGTTACTATAAGGATCTAGTGACCACAACAGATAGGTCTTCCTATCATGTGAAATCTAACTGTGCAAAGTATTGTTTTTGACAATTATCTTTCAGTTGAGTTTTTTAAAAAGAAAAAAAAATGACATTAATTTGAGTTCTCTTTCCCAATAATTTAGGCTTACCTGTAATCTAGACCAAATCTGTCAGAAGACTATTAACCATTTCTTTCTTGCCTTCTTTTGTAATATTTCATCTATGGTAAACAGGGACATACCTGCACTACATGCATTGGGGAAAGATTACACAACCTTTAGTACTTAGTGTAAAGAACAGTCTGTTATCAAGTTATCAGGTTAAGGAGCATGTTTTAGCTTGCTCAGCCAGGGGCAGCACCAAATTATCTCATGCTTACTCTGTAGCTAAAATTCACTGCTCTCCAAGTCAAACCCTAGTCCATCAGTCTTCAGCACTCCTTCAACATGCAAATGTGCATAGAAAGCCCAAGTGTTCATTATGGCACTGGAGAATCATGCAAAACACTAACAATAAGGAGAAAATGACAAGGACATCCAGGTGACTCAGTCCGTTAAGCATCCAACTCTCATTTCTACTCAGGTCACAAGCACGGGTCATGAGATTAAGTCCCATGTCTAGCTCCATGCTGAATTTGGAGCCTGCTTGGGATTCTCTCTCTCCCTCTCCTCTTGCGCCTCCCCCACTTGTGCACACCCATGCTCGCGCTCTCTCTCTCTTAAATAAATAAATAAATAAATAAATAGAGAATGACTGTTCCATCACAGTTAGCTGCGGCTCTGAAATGTCTGTGGCAAAGTCAGTAAAAGAAAAGGATAGGAGGCGTTCTGAAGTTTGCTTTCTCCACATCCTTTTTAAATAAGTTCAGGGAGATGACCGGGCACTGTGAAGGGACTTTTAGCCGTGGCTTCTTTTATCTCTTTCTCTCTTTCTCTGATTTTAGAATAATTATATGAGTAGTTTACAAAGCCATCACTGATTTTATTTTTTTATCCACGAAACAGGTCAGTGGTATTTACTTTAAAAATCTGTCTGCAGTGATTACACAATGTATATACATTTGCTGTGTCTGTCATATTCATTTCATTTTTGTTCACCCTGTTTGTCTTTCTTTCTTCCTTGGGTTCCACATAATTTCAAATACCCACAACTAATCTATGAACTGAAATAGTATTATGTTCTGTATATAAAAAGCCACCCAACTTTGACAAGGGCTACACTTCTCTATTGGAAGGCCAAGGTCAGAATGAGCACTTTTCAGTGGCTATGTGTGAGTTTCCAACCTCTTTCAGCAATGTTTTTTTCTGAAAATATATTGTTTTGGGAGTATAATGACTGGTAGGTCATTAGAAAGAATGTTCTCTTCTCCAGAGAACTTACCATTAAAAGAAAGAAACTAGAAACATGGAAATACATAAATTTGTAATTTTGCAAGTGCAGAACTAAATACATCAATACATAAATAAGAATAAAATGACCGTGCATCCCAGTTCTGGGTAAGATGGAATCAGAATGCTCTACCCTGTGTCTCTCAAGGAATGTACTCATAATACCTAGAGAAATAATGGAGGAGCTCTTTAAGGACTCAGAAAAGGCAGAAGCAGACAGACTGCAGGAGAATACTGCAATTTGAAGTACCCCTGAATGAGGGGTGGTAAGTAAATAATTTTTTCTCCTCTAGTATCCCCCAGCCAAAAACTGAGAAGTGGTGTTGGGCGCGAACAAGAGCTCCAGAAGAATATCCTAGTTCAGGCTCCAGGAGTGGGAGAATAGATTTATCATAAGCAACAGTGGTGGCATCAGAGAATCATAAGCACCTAAATCTAGGAGGGTGGAGGGGAACCTTCACTTCTGATAAGAATGACTGGTCACAAAAGAACGTGGGAAAATAAACATCCTTTTTCTCTTTGTCTCTCTATGTGTCTGTTTCTCTCTGTCTCCCTTTCACTCTCTTTCTCCTGCTACACAACCTCAGACAGAAGCATAGTAGTCAGAAGACATGATAGAATAAGATAAATAATGCCCCCAACTGTCTGATCACAGAACCATAAAGAGCCCCAGGAATCACAGAGGACAGGGGAGATAGTGGAGAACATTGCCATATACAGTTGTTCGTGAACTCCTAGGTTTACTCTTAAGACGTGCCTGTGATGCTCCTATAGAGCATGTGAGAGACTTTGAGAACCGCATAAAGAGACAGACCCCCACCTAAGTCCCAGACAGGCCACCAGGTGAGACACCCCAGGAAGGATCCAAATAGGATAAGGATACTTATCATTCTCTATCATTATCATCAGTCATTCTTTATTTATTTATTTATTTATTTATTTATTTATTTATTTAAGAGAGGTATCAAAGGATACCAAGCTTTGAAAATGTAAGTTTCATTTACATTTGACAAATTATATTTACATTTTCAAATGACATGGAAACCATATCCTAACAAGGCCGATGGTCACAATTTGTGACCTGAAGCTAATGAGATCTATTGCCTGATAAAACCGAAATGTCAACATTCTTCACAGAATTTAAACAAGACCCAAAGCCTCATAATACAATATTCAAAAACTGGAAAGCAATACGAATTCGACCAGCATATGAGGACACAGAAAAATCTCAGTTTGTCTGGAGAAAAAAGAAAAAAAGACACCCATGCAGAGGTAACACATATGATGGATTTATCTAATAAAAACTTTAAGGTAGCTGTTGTAAGAATACTCCAAGAAAAAGGGATAAATACTCTTGAAGCAAATGGAAATGCAGAGAACATAACAATAAAATAGAAGACTTAAAGGAGAACCAAAGGAAAATTTTAGAATTAAAAAACAATTATCAGGGGCGCCTGGTTGGCTCAGTGGGTTAAAGCCTCTGCTTTCGGCTCAGGTCATGATCCCAGGGTCCTGGGATTGAGCCCCACATCGGGCTCTCTGCTCAGCAGGGAGCCTGCTTCCTCCTCTCTCTCCCTGCCTGCCTCTGTTGCCTACTTGTAATCTCTGTCTGTCATATAAATAAATAAAAATCTTTAAAAAAAAAACAATTATCAAAATAAAATGCTTACTTAAAAGGCTCAGTAGCAGAATGGAAATGATAGAAGAAATGGGCATTAAATTCCAAAATATATAAATAAAACATATCTAATCTAAAAAGAGAGGGGCACTTGCTTGGCTCAGTTGGTAGAGCAGGGGACTCTTGATCTCAGGGTTGGAAGTTTGAGCCCCATGTTAGATGTAGAGATAAGTTAAAAATAAAATCTCTAAGGATGCCTGGGTGGCTCAGTTGGTTAAGCGGCTGCCTTCGGCTCAGGTCATGATCCCAGCGTCCTGGGATCAAGTCCCACATTGGGCTCCTTGCTCGGCAGGGAGCCTTCTTCTCCCTCTGCTTCTGCCTGCCACTCTGTCTGCCTGTGCTCCCTCTCTCTCTGACAAATAAATTAAAAAATAAATAAATAAAATAAAATCTCTAAAAATTTTTTTAATAGGAAAAAAATTAAAACAAGAGACAATAGATTGAATAAAAAAATTAACAGAAGCTTAGGGACCTGGATGGCAAGACCAAATGTCTAACATGTGTCATAATATGGCCAAAACCTTTTTTAAATAATGGCTAAAGACTTTCCAGATTTGGTAAAAGACATAAATTTAAAGATTTAAGAAATTCAATGAACTTTCAAAACTATAAGCAAAAAGAAACCCAAATTATAAATACCACAGTCAGATTTCTGAAAATTAAGAATAAAAAAAATCAAGAAAGTAGGAAAGGAAAATAACACATTATTCCTGAGGGAATAACAATTGAAATGACTAAAGATTTGAAGTCAGAAATTTAAGAGGCAGAAAGCATGTGGAACAACACTTTTATAGTGCTGCTGAACTTTAGAACTTTAGAACATGAACTTACACATGTACTAAAATTCATAAAATTATGGGCCGCCTGGGTGGCTCAGTAGGTTAAGCCTCTGCCTTCAGCTCTTCAGCTTGGGTCATGATCTCAGGGTCCTGGGATTGAGCCCCGCATCAGGCTCTCTGCTCATCGGGGAGCCTGCTTCCCCCTCTCTCTCTGCTTGTTGTTCTGCCTGCTTGTGATCTCTTTCTCTCTCTGTCAAATAAATGAATAAAATCTTTTTTAAAAATTCATAAAATTATACCCCAAAAGGCAGTGTTACTGTATAATTCATAAAATTATACCCCAAAAGGCAGTGTTACTGTATATATATATATATATATATATATATATATGTGTGTGTATATGTATATATATTTATATATGTGAATTGATTTTTAAGAGGGAGAGAGTGTGGTGATGGGGAGGCTTGCAAGAGGAGGGACAGAGGGAGTTGGAGAGAGAGAATCTTAAGTAGGCTCCACACTCAGTGCAGAGTTGGACTTTGGGTTTGGTCAGATCATGACCTGAGCCAAAATAAAGAGTTGGATGCTTAATCAACTGAGCCACCCAGGTACCCCACTGTATATATATTCAAAAAGTAAAATTCAAAATAAAATAAATATACAAAGAGAACAAAATGACCAGACTCAAATAACTTGACTTTGCTTTCTTCTCCTTCAAAGCTACTGCATTCTATTTCATTTATTTTTACCTCAAAATCTTCTGAAAAAAGGAGTCCATCCTCCAAATCTTCATTTCTACTTTCACTGAGGTCAGGGTCACATCAAATAACCATTAAGGAAACAAAGATTCTAAAAGAAACCCAAAGAAGTGTACATAGGCTACAGTGTCTCAAAATGTGTTTTATTTTAAAAATTAGGCGACTGTGGCCATTGCTGCTATAAACAATGGCCACGGTCACCAAACTGTGGAAAGAACCAAGATGCCCTTCAACAGACGAATGAATAAGGAAGATGTGGTCCATATACACTATGGAGTATTATGCTTCCATCAGAAAGGATGAATACGCAACTTTTGTATCAACATGGACGGGACTGGAAGAGATTATGCTGAGTGAAATAAGTCAAGCAGAGAGAGTCAATTATCATATGGTTTCACTTATTTGCGGAGCATAACAAATAACACGGAGGACATGGGGAGATGGAGAGGAGAAGGGAGTTGAGGGAAATTGGAAGGGGAGATGAACCATGAGAGACTATGGACTTTGAAAAACAACTTGAGGGCTTTGAAGGGGCAGGGGGGTGGGAGGTTGGGGGAGCCAGGTGGTGGGTATTATGGAGGGTACGCATTGCATGGAGCACTGGGTGTGGTGCAAAAACAATGAATACTGTTACGCTGAAAAGAAACTAAAGAATATATACATGTCCATATATATTTTTAACACATAAAAATTAGTTTTTAAATTTTTTATTGAAGTTATAGTCTTCATTTTAAGAGTCAAATGGTTCTATGAGGCTAATTATTCTGATTACTCCCAATTACCTGTTCCCTGAAGGCAGCCACCTTCAACATTTTAAGATGACTCTTTTGATACTTAATATAGTAAGATTTTATTGCTATTTTAAGTTTCTTTAGTGATAAGAATTATCTTTTGGTTTTTCCAAATGCAATGTGATGATTTAGTCTCTTATACACACAAGCACAAGCACGTACATGCACCCTAAAGAATTTGCATGCTTCCTATCTCCCATATTCCCTCAAAATACACCATCTTTTAAAAATTATTCAGGGTTTGCAGTATTTTACATAAAAAAAAAACCAACTGCTATTAAATGAGCCATGCCTACTATGGTTATTTTTCTCTTCCTGCATCTTTTTCTTATCTGTATATTGGCAATTGTTGCAGTATAATTTATTTCTTTTTCTATGTGTTTATCATAAATCATACCACGACCTTCAAAGTGATGCAGATTTCCTTTCTCAATTTGTTTGAACCCATTGAACTAGCACTTATTTCTTTGAAAAAGTATAAACCCGGAATCTTGTGACCTGCTTTAATGTTGCCTGGTAGATCTCTAGACCTGCTCAACATTAGGCTTTAAGACTCTTTTCATTATCCTTCTGAAGATTCCCTTTGCTTTTGTCTTCTGTTAGATACTCTATTTCCTAGATCAAATATTTTGAAATGTTCTCATAATACCCTTTGTGTCACATTTTTTTTTCTGACACTTATAGACCAAAAGAAATAACATAACATTTCTGTGTATTAAGTATTTAAGTCCCAACAAATTAATACTGGTAGTTCACCTGGTATCTGATAGATGGCCATGTATCTCCTCTGATGACAAAAATATTCTGTGGCACCCTGTGATTTTGCTGTGGCTTTCGGGGCACGTTGGTGCAGTTGGAGAAAAGTGGTCCGAGATTCTGAATTTCCCTCTTTCACAGCTGACTCCTATATTTGGTAGTGCATGTCCTCTAGAAGTTTCTGCAAAGAAGTATATCAGAGTTAATTTTTCTGAGACATTGACATTTAAAAATGTCTGTCTTCTGCTCTGACACTTGATTGATATTTTGTCTCAATATAGATTTGAACAAATCTAATACTATAGGTATGTTTTGGAGGTTTATGTATGCAAGGTCAGGGAGGATAATGACTTTTTTATATGTTATTTCCAAATACCTAGAAGATGGTAGTGAGAGAATGAATAAAGATATCCCAGTATAGGCTTAAGACATGTTCACCAGTGATATACCAACATGATTAGCTCTGTCATTTTTTTAAATGATTAGAAAATATGATCAATTGTTTAAAAAAGTATAAAATCCAATTATCTGAGACTATAGTGCCAAAGTAGATTAAATACTTATGTTTTACCAAGTTGCAATAGAAAATTGAAGGTAAATTTGTAGTTTTGAGCTGAGTTATACCATTTAATTATGACTGTCACACATCCTTTAAATTAATAAAATAGTGCTTCTGCTCTTAATGATGTTGTCAATAATGCAGTCAGCTTGAGCTCAATAGGTAAGCTAGTTTATCATAACTTGAAAGCCATCCTATATTTATAGTATATTAAATGCATGAGCCAATAATTCTAAGGCTGGAATAAATGCATCCATCCATTATGAGAATTGCTTTTAATTTAACCATTGATAAGTAAAAGATAACTCAATATTCATCCTCTGGAAAGGCTATTCTAATAATGATCCAGTTGTCCTTTCTCAATAATAAAGTCAACCACTCAAGCAAATATGCCATGTTCTAATCCCAGTGAAAGTGAGCGTGTCTAAGTCCTGTTAGATCAGCTAATGAGGCTGGCCTCAGAGCCTTGAATCCTTCATGAGTCCCATGGCCTCATACTATATTCCATTCCAAGGCAAACTCCTTGCAATTGCAAGTAGGAGAATTAAATGGTAATCTATCAATGCAAACTTATCATTATTGCAATTCAAATCAATAAAACAATTCAAATCATCGGAAGCAGCTTATACACAAAGGTCAGAATATCATACATTTATTTCATTAACCTTGGTTTTGTATCTTGAATTCACACACACTTAAGTTGGGAGTATCCTATATTTCATGTATCTTAATGACCCTTCTACTCATATAGAAATTGCATTGTAAGGTTACTTCTAAGTAGTCCTGTCACCATTTAAACTTCAAAAGGAAAAAGGAACCTTCTTTGACTTTTGTGTAAAACTCTTCAGTTTTGAAAACAGCTATTATTTTCAGCCCGTTACACATCCCAGCAATTTTCACCTCTTCTGCTTAAATACCCCCTGTTCTTCATATCATACTGTCTGTCTAATCTGTTAAGAGGAACACAATCCCTTAGACATGGTCTGACTAGTGGAATAAACAGAGGTGTGAACATCCTCATCAGAGATGAATTAGTCTACCAGCACATCCAAAGGATGCCTCAGGTTTTACTACAACAGCTCTATTTCACATTGAGCTTACTGTTGACTGTAACTCATAGAAGTTTTTCAGTGGGTGTTTTTGTTATGTCATCGGCTACCCATTCTCCTCTAAACACCAGTATTTTGGAGAATCCAAGTACTAGATTTTGCATTTATACTGGACTTGCATTGACATTAGCGCCATGAGGCAAATATTCGTAAAAAAAAACCATTTTCATCCTTTCAATTCCTTACAGAACTCCGTAATCATGGAAACTCCATAGTTTCAGGTGCAAGTTCTAGTGATCCTATTTGTTTTAAAGTAGCCAATCCTTTTTTTTTTTTTTTAAGATTTTATTTATTTGACAAAGATAGAGAGGGAGAGCAGCAGGCAGAGGGAGAGGGAGAAGCAGACTCCCTGCTGAGCAGGGAGCCCGATGCAGGACTCAATCCCAGGACCCTGAGATCATGACCTGAGCCAAAGGCAGCTGCTTAACAGACTGAGTCACCCAGGTGCCCTAATGTAGCCAATCTTGCATTTGGTCCCAATAAGCCATTAGAAAGAAATTCTAGTACAGTCCATCCTCCATATTTGAATTTTTGGTTTTAGGAAGAGACGATAGGTTCTTCCATAAACCTCCTTTCTTCACATTACTGTTGGATTTCTTTGTGCCACAAGAAGTATTTCCTCCCTTTTCATGAAGCACCAAATACTCCCTGACTTTTTATTCCTAACTGCTGCTGAGGCCGTTTGTGTTTTATTTCTAATTCTTTTATTCTTGCTAAGAAGCTTCTACAATTTATTTTTTGCAGGTTACTTAAATTTAAACATAGAAAGCTAGATGCGGTTTTATAGCTACACTTGAGAGGTTCTATTTTAAACTATTGTAAGATGGAGAAGTTTTAAGTTATAGAGCTAAAATGTTATAATAAAAGGAAGATTGTAACTGATTTTATCACATACATAATACCATAATCAATCTAACTGTTCAAAAGAGAGGTATCTACACTTCCTAATCTTACTCAAAATAGAAATAAGACTCTTAGTATTTATATTTGAAAACAGTTTGTATAGCTCATAAGTAGCTCCTGAATTACTATTATGTTCTCTGCTTTCAAGATATTTACAGTATATTTGGTGAGACATTTAAACCTTCTGGAAACATCAGATTAGAATGTAATAATAACAGATGTGACTTTATTTAATCATTGCAATAACCATGTGATTTAAGACTTTATGGTGTTATAATCTTCATTTTACAAGTGAGGAATCTGTGGCTAAGAGAAGAAAGGGGGCATACCCAAGGTCACATGGCCTATAAGTGGGTGAAACTTGTGTCTGTCTCAAACATGTTAACTCCTGATCTAGTGCTCTTTCCACGTTAGCTCTAACATAATATCTGTCCTGCCCCTCTTTTCCAAATTAGAAGAGAGTCTAATTAGAAAGTACTTCTTATTCTTTCAGACAGTATACTATGTTGAATTTAAATTCTTACCAATTTCCCATTTTTATTATTAAATTCTTAGAAGTTGAGGTAAGTACACAGCTATAAACAAATACTGGGTATAAAGTGTGTATATATATATACATATATATATATATATATATATATATATGTAGATAGATGTATTAGTCAATGATCTTCTATTAAGTGTCTAACAATAGGCTCTTGGGGGGATGGGGGAATGCCAACTGTAACATTTATCTATTTCCATGGTGTAAATACTCCTACCATGGCCAATTTCAAGTGATCATTAAGATGTCATTGATGTCCAGTGTTTGTGGCATTGGGTAAGATGTGCACAGTCAGCTCTCATGGGCTGGGATGAGCTGCCATGAGCCCTCATTGATCTTCTTCTGCTGGGGTGTCTAATTATTCATATACTGGACTGTCATCCATAGTTTTTATTTTTCCCTTGGTGAACTTTACTGAAGAATAATTTACATATGATAAACTGCATCCATTTAAAGTGTACAATTCAATAATTTTTGACACTACACTAAAGATACATCACCTCTCTTGTGTCCCATTGTAGGGGATCCCTCACTCCATTCCTGACGAAAACTGACCTGCTTTTTGTCCCTACAGATTAATTTCTATAAGTGCCATAAAAGCTGTTCCAACAGATTGCCACAGGGGATTAAAGGCAAGGATAACAATATTTAGTAGAGGAAATCATAAAAATAGACTCTGAGAGCCTCAAGATTCTTTTTAGTGGTTGTTTTTCTCACCAGAGAGGGAAACCCATCTAAAAATAAAGTCAAAACAAGGGGAAGTGGTGTCAAGGAGTAGAGAGAGAGATCCCAACAGATATAATTTGCACATCTGGATTCAGCCATCCCTGAATCTCTATTACCCCCCACTGTCAGTAAAAATTTATATATACCAGTCTTAATTCAGTGTTATTTGGGGATCGGAAAGGCCAAGAGAGGGCTATCCTATGATGATGTCATGTAGAAGACACAAGAAAAATGTCAATGTGATCTTAAAATTAATCTGGTAAAAACAGTGTCTGATTTTTTTTTTTTTTACCAGATCTGACTTGTTTTTTCCTTGGCTGTTGGCACCCATCACAAACATAAATCAACTCTACTTAGTTAAACACAGTGTGTATCTTGCACACCAGCACATACATGCATCCTTCCTGCCAAGCTTGTGGTTTCTCGGGACAGTGTTGTGTTGTTAATCAATACTGTTGCCATTGCCTCTCAGTAAGGAAGTTCATCCTAATGCCCGTATTCATTATGTCGATACAGATTTACAGTGTTTTCTGACAGACTGACTTATTTTGATCATCATCTGAAAGAATTTTGACTGGAAGATATGGGAAAGTAGGCATGCAGCCAGAGGAAAGAACAAAGATATCAAGATTTGAAGGTGTAAGAAATATAAAACCTTCCATTTCAGCTGGTTCATAGAGGATGAATAGGTAAGTAGCAAGTAGAAAGACTGGCTGAGGTAAAGACGGAGAGAACCCTAGATGGCAGGGTATGGAGTCTGAATTTCCCTCCTTAAATAAAGGAGAGCTGGTCAGTGGATTAAGCAAGGCAATTCCCTCTTGAGAATTGTGAGCCAGAGTAAAATGGGTTCATGAGGAGAAACCGGTAAGAGGGACCCACATAGAAGACTCTGGCAATAATTTCAGCAGCAAGTAGGGAAAGCCTGGCCCAGAGTCACAGCAGCAGGAGTCAGTAGAAGAGACATCTTGGGGGATGGAAATATAGATCCTGTCACACTTTTGGTTACAGAGGGTAAAGGAAGAATCAGAGGTGGCTTGAGTTTGGACCAACTGAGAGGTGTTGATGCCATTCACAGAGCAAGAACCTGCAATGGGAAGAACAGGTGGTTTTGGAGGCTAGGGTTAAGATTGGTGGTAACGCAGGTGTGGGTGATGACTAATTTTGAAATTGGTATATAGGAAGGTTAGTCAAGTAGCAGGCAATTAGAAATAAGTAGATCAAGAGAGAGAGTCAAGGACAGAAACAGAAGACTGGAAACCATATGCATGGAAGCTGGATTTTTAAAACAAGTAAGGAAAATATTGTTCTCAGACAAGAGTCAGCAAACGAGAACCCACAGGTCAGATTTGGCCTGCAATCTGTTTATGATCATCAATTAAGCTTTTTACCTTCAAATAATTATAGATTCACATGAAGTTGTAAAAAATCGAGAGATCCCATGTAACCTTTACCAATAATAGTTTTCCACAATAGTAACATTTGTGGAACTCTAGTATAATATCATAATCAAAATGCTGACAAAATAAGTCTACCAATCTTACATTTTCCTAGCTTCTCTTATATTCGTGTGTGTGTGTGTTTAGTTCTGTGTAATTTTATCACGTATTTAATATCTACCACGTCAGTAAAGATACAGAAGAGTTCCATTATCGTAAGGGTCTCTTGTGCTTACCTTTTATATGACACTTACCTCTCTCCTTCCCCCCACCCAAACCCTGGCAACCACTAATCTTTTCTCCATTTCTATAATTGTGTAATCTCAAAAAGGTTATGTAAATAGATTTAGACACTGTGTAATCTTTTTAGATTGGCTTTTTTCACTCAGTTTTATTCCCTGGAGATCTGTCCAAGTTGTCATATATATCAAAAGTTCATTCCTTTTATTAGTAATATAAGGTATAGATCTATCATGGTTCATTTAACCATTCATCTATTGAAGGAGATCTGGGTTGTTTTCAGCTTTGATTATAATAAATAAGTTGTTAGGAACATTTGTGTACAGATAGGAACATTTGTGTACAGGTTTTAATGTGAATAAATGCTCAATAGGACAAGTGCTGGGTCATATGGTAATTGCCTGTTTAATTTCATAAGAAACTAGAAAACTGTTTTATAGACTAGCTGTGCCATTTTTACACTCCTAACAGCAGTGTGTGAGTGTTCTTTTAACACCTGTTTTTGTAAATAAAGTTTTATTGGAACATTGCCACACTCACTTGTTTACACATATGTCTATAGCTATTTTCACACTACAGTAACAGAGTTGAATAGTGTGACAGGGACCATATGGTTCACAATGACAAAAATATTTACTACTTGACCCTTTACAGAAAAAAGTTTCTGGCCGCTTCTCTAGGGATTAGTGTGTCTTTTCGAGAATGTAGACCAGGACTCAGAAGCCTGGGCTGCATGTGGTTAACCTAGAGCTGCAGAGTAAAGCATAGAGGAATGAAGTCTGAGTCTCAAGCAAGGTGATCAATGGCTACTGAAAGCAAAAGGAGCTCCTGCACTTGCCCCAAGTTTGATAGATTGCTTTGAAGGAAATTCTGAGGAGGATGTGTGTAGATGTGGGGAAATCCAGGATTGGGAGAAGGAACTGGATTCTCAGGAGGCATTGCCTTGAAAGATGTTCTGCCGCAGCAGCCTACAATGGTAGGAAGTCATTGTTGGAGTGCATTGAACACGGAGTGGGTAAGAGATAGTAAAGATATCAGCTGAGACGGAGAATTGTCATATTTCTTCAGTTCTTATGCCATCAGTTATAAGAAATACAATTATTTAAATAACAAGATTTTAAAGGAAAAATTGGTTGAAATTTTCAAAACATCACTTAGAAAAATGCTTCCAACAGAAGCCAAAACATTTGAAAAGTATTTGAGAATGGAAGGAATGTAGGGATGGAGAGGTAGAACAGAGTATTATGGCTAGAGAGATATAATGGTCACTATCATGTGATATTAAAGTCCTAGAGGATGATTTAAAGTTAGGTTTGAAAAGAAAATTTGGAACAGATGCTGAAATCTTGAAATACTTGACATTATCAATAATCTTATCAATTCACCACCAAGTAATATATTTCCAGGAAGTTTCTTTCCCATTGGATCATTGTTGTTTCCCTTAAAATTCTCCCAGAATAAGTGTCATTATCTCCATTTTATAAACATGTAAACTGGCCTGATGCTTCTAAGAATCTGTCTAAAATCAAGACAAGGAAGTGACAGAACTGATACATAAATTTAAACAAGCAAGCTCAGCTGCCTGCTAGCGTGACCTAGGACTTCCAGCAAAGGTGACTAGGATGGGGAGAGTGTCATGTGGATAACATAGCCTTCACTTCATTTACTTTTATGATAAAATTTCTTCATTTGAATGGCCTTGTGGAGGCAGCAAAGAACAAGAATAAAAACGTTAATGCCTCCAACTCCATCTGCTCCCCCATCTTTCAGGGGTATGGTTATAGGCATAGAGAAGACACAATCATCAGGGAAAAGCTAGGATTTAGGAGGCACCCCTCCAAGGCTGTTTCAACTCCTCCAAATCTCTGTTCCTTAAGGTATTGCTTGGGAAAGGGCTCTGTGATTCTGAGTAGCCCCCGTTTTAAGCCTAATCAGCATCTATTAACCCTATGAATTTGTCTGTTTCTTTGAGAAATGACTTTACATCTGCTTGGAAGACATTTTACTGCTGCCAACTTTCCCTATGATATTTCAAAGAGATTATTTACTGCCTTCTTGTTGTTTTGCAGGTTTTTTTTTTTTTAATGCTACCATAAACATAAAGTTGGGATAAAAGAGCTTACCAGGAGCTTTGGATGGAAGAGAAAGATGTAGGAAATTATTCCCAGTCATATAGGAGCTACTGAGGTTCACTGCAAGAGGCCCAGTGGGGGATAGGAAAGAGTAGAGGGAACCTTGAGAACACTCAGCCACTCCAGATGCACATCCCATATCCCCTAGTTAACTCTTCCTCTACCTCTTCTGCTCTTGTATACTGGCTTATGATGTGTTTCCATCAGGCTTCTGTTCCAAGCTTCTCCACTCTCAGTCAGCTCTGAAGCACAGGGCCTTATATTTATTCTTATGCGGTCACATCAGCTCGCTTACACCACACTGATGTCCGGTATCTTAGGTACATTAACATGTTGAAGAGTTTCCATTCAGTTTCTATATCCTGCAGCATTAAAACAGAAAACTATCATCATATTCTTTTATTCCATCGCCATCCTCTCTAGAACCTTCTTTCTATTCAGTGGTATTTTGGGGAAAGGTCTCTGTTCTGTTTTGCTTATGCTTTTATTTTGTTTATGCTTTTGTCACATCCACCACCTAATTTCTTTACAAGACTCTTACAATTTCTTTCTGGACCTCACTTCATACTTTGTGTAACTTATGTCATTACATCAGATGGCCCAGGAAACACAAAGGAGTACAGAACAAAGTGGAACATTAATCTATAGACGATTAAATGGGGGTACTTAAGAGCTAACATGGCAACTGAAAGCTCTCCAAAGGGCTTATGGGTCCACTGAGGATGACCTCAGTTAAATTTGGCAGATGGCCAAATACCAAGAACTGAGCAGGCATTTTGGTTGCTTTTTTCCTCCCTCTCTTATTCATTTAATAGATTTCAAAAAACATATGAATGATTAATTCAGTCTCAAGAGGCTGGCTGTGATCTGACTCACTGAGGCTGTCGACAAAACAAAAGAGAAACAAAATCAGAGGGATTTGGGAATTCTAGCAAGGCTAAGACAAAATGGCACATTTGTTTGAATTCTTCCTTTGTTTCCCACTTAACAATATCTGTACTATTTAAAGAGATCCCCAAATATTTTGGAAATGGAAAAAAGATGATGGCAACACTAAAACGGCAGATGCTATCTTATTTTTACTTTAACTGAGACCACTGACTGGTTTTTTGACATGATTAAGACCACCAAAGCAATTTTACCATAATTCCCCTTTCTAGTCCTTACTATTTGATTTTCTAGCACTGATCAGTAGGTGTAGTAATCCCAGTTCTCATATTAAATAAAGATAAGAAGGTAAAGGGGCACATGTGTGACCTGGAAAAGAGGTTTATATAAAAGCAACTAGGCATTTTGTTTTGTTTTGTTTCTTCTTTTTTCTTTCTTTCTTCCCTTTTTTTTTTCTCCCTTAATGGGTAGAGAGAAGGTGGGCATTCTAAGAATAGTCTAACAGAGATGCTGCTACTTCACAGTGTTGAGCCTATGTGTAAACTCCTGAATATGGGGCTATAAGAGACACATGTATTTTGAACTGGGAGGAGACAAGCATAAGAAAGGCCTGAGTGACCCAGTTCTAAGCTTTCCCTAATCTATTATGAAAACAATTAAGAGGATAGAACTACGATTTAAGGACCAATACGCAAATGACACTGGCTGGCAGGGTTATTAAAAAAAGTAATTTTTAGAAACAAAAGGAAATATAGTTAGATGATATAACAATTTCAATATTATTGTGTACTTTCCTTTAAGTTTCTCAGAATTTATTATACAGGTTCATAAATAATTTAATTTTGATTACTTAAAATTTGCTAGGTAAATTGAATCTTCTATGCAAATTCATCAAACATTTGGAATGTTATTGATAGTTCCTGCTTCACCAGTTTGAGGAATAAAATAGAAAAAACGTTCTTATGTATTCAGATTAGAATGACTCTGAGCTCCAGTCCCCTTTTCTCAGGCTTCTTTCTAGACCCTCAAGGTATTTATTGGAGCCCAGCCATCAGAGCTTCACATGGCTAGGCTTCAGCTACCTGCCCAGGGAGCAAGAAGCAGATAAGCCCTGATGAAACTATTTTCAGTACCAAAAACAAAACAAAACAAAACAAAAACAACAAAAAAAAGTGACTTTTTTTTTTTTTAGCATTCCTCTTTATTTCCAATGGGCTATTGGCATTTTGTGTTAAATACCCCCTTTCCTGGGTGCCTGAATGGCTCAGTTCTTAAGATTCTGCCTTGGGCTCAGGCATGATCCCAGGGCCCTGAGATGGAGTCCCACATCGGGCTCCCTGCTCAGCAGGAAGTCTGCTTCTCCCTTTCCTGTTCCCTCCGCTTGTGTTCCCTCTCTCACTATGTCTCTGTCAAATAAATAAATAAAAATCTTAAAAAAAAACCCAACCCTTTCCTATTAGCACTATAAACAACCCCACAAAATAGGGTATCCAGCATTTGACTACAAAGATAGCACTGAAATCCTTTCATGTTTCCCAAAACATCCAACATTGCTATATTTAAAAAAGCCATTAATACTCTTGGTATCTGCATACGAGTACCCTACATACAAAAAGAAAAATGTTAAAGAATTTAGTATAGTTAGGTAAGAAAATAGAGGATATTTCAGTTATTCAGAGTAAAAAAGAAGTAACTCCTCATGTGGAGGTCCTGCAAATGAAGATACGTATCTAAGCAGTACTCACACCAGGCCTAATTTATTTCAGTAGGGAAGGCTTATAGTGACATGAGCAGTGGTAATTGCATAGGTCTTGAATTGCCCATTGCATCTACAACAGCACCCGTAAATCTAGTATAACTGAATATCAGATTCCAAAAATCGGATCCCCACTCTTCATTAAGAGGCACTGAAACTGTATGATTAGGAAGTAGAGTCACTCTTGTGTTATGATCCAGCTGCCCTTGAAATTGTAGCCATAGGACTTTTCCAGTGACCTTAGAAAATGGCTTTGCCATATGACCAAACTAGTACCAACATGTCACCGTAACAGCAGCAACATGTCATCGTGTCAGCCCAGCCCTGCCCTGGCATAATGTGGAAGTCAGTTTGGAAAACCTGATTCTAGATCTATTTGTTGACCAGAAATCTTGGGCTATACCTACTTTCCGTGGAACTTTGAGAGAATTCAGCTTATTTTCTGAGAGGCCATATGCAGATAGACAAGTTATTTTCTTTTTTTTTTCATATTTTATTTATTTACTTGACAGAGATCACAGGTAGGCAGAGGCAGGCAGAGAGAGAGGAGGAAGCAGGCTCCCTGCTGAGCAGAGAGCTTGATGTGGGACTCGATCCCAGGAACCCGGGATCATGACCTGAGCCGAAGGCAAAGGCTTAACACACTGAGCCACCCAGGTGCCCCCAGACAAGTTATTTCTTAATACTCAATCCATCTCCCAAAGATGGCCTGTAACCATATTATGTAAACAACTTGTACCGTTTCAACTTGTACTTCTTTTCTTTTCTTTTTTTTTTTTTAAGATTTTATTATTTATTTATTTGTCAGAGAGAGAGAGAGCACAAGCAGGCAGAGGTGCAGGCAGAGGCAGAGAGAGAAGCAGGCTCCCCGCTGAGCAAGGAGTCCAATGCGGGGCTCAATCCCAGGACCTTGGGATCATGGCCTGAGCCGAAGGCAGTGGCTTAACCGACTGAGCCACCCAGGCGTCTCTCAACTTGTACTCATTTTCAGTGAGAGACAGTGCAATTCACTGATGTCATTATGGGATATTCTAAAAGATGGTCAATATTGACCAAAGGACTAATTCCAGGATATAGAACATATTCACCCAAAGCATAGAGGATACACTTAGTAAAAATTTGTAAGAATAACCTAGGAGGAGTACATTGTCAAGTCCAGAGGAAATAAGAAGACTGGTATCATTGGCTGTGGCTCAAAGGTTAAACAAAGTTCATCCAGGGCTTCCAAACATTTTCCATGACTTAGGAACCTGTGTTGTCATGAAGGAAGGAATAGTTGTACTGTATGCTTTGCTTAGCCTCTTAAGGACACATTGCTGGTCATCATTTTCATTGGGTTGCATTATTGGTCTATCTTGAAAGGATTTGGCAAAAGGGCAAGAAAACTGAGAGCAGACACTAAATTGGCTGTTACCTCTCCCCATATCACTTCTGGCACTGGATGGAAAGTCCATCATTATGACATGTTATCTGAGGAAACTCATCATTTCAGGGGAAGCACAAGCTTGTGTTTTCTGATGTTGCACCACCAAATTGAATAGATAACAGAGTTGTCCATCCAGTACATGAATTTTATTATGGAGGCTTCTGCAGTTGGATGGCATCAACCTCTGAGTCACTCAGTGACTTTGGAGTGTCAAGGAAATAGTTAGCTATCCCTCTCGGGGATTCTCTTTGGGAGCCTTCTTTATCTCTATCTTATAGATGTATAAGAAAGCCACTGATTTCTGTACATTGA
>PISX010027218.1:0-23315 GCA_004024625.1 Mellivora capensis | reverse complement strand
GGGGGGGGGGGTGCGACCATTGGGAGGAGGACATGTGAAAAGGTGCTGCCGCTTGGAGCAAAGCAGAGGGGGCAGCCGAGTTCTGGGCTGTGGAGGAGGTGGTCAGGTGGAATGTGAGGTGGGTTGAAGAGAAAAGGAGAGAGGGTCTCGGGCTCCAGTGACGTCTGTCTGTGCTGGTTTAGTAGTGCGGCCTGCTGAGTAGGGCAGACTTGGATAGAGCTGGGTTCAAGTCCTTGTTCTGTTGTCACTAACAGGGAGACTTGGGCCCAGTTATTTCCCTTCCACGAATTGAAGTTTGATTATAATTTCTATAGTAATGAAAACCTTATGAGGGTTAAATGACTTGCCACATGTCAAATGCCCGTTGCATCATGGATGCTGAAGAAATAGCTATTATGTAGGTGTTAACGCCAAATCTATGTGCAATATAAACCTCCTTACCTTATGAAGCTTTACTGTCTCCCAAACACGTCACGTTCTGTGCGTTGAAAGGTGGGGAGTAGGATGGGGTGGGGTTTAGAGAAGATGAATATTTAACAGTTATTTTTTATTGTTACCTTTTTTTAAGCAGGCTCCACACCCAGTGTGGAGCCCAGTGTGGGCCTTGAACTCACAACCCTGAGATCAAATCCTGAGCTGAGATTAAGAGTTGGATGCTTAACCAACTGAGCCACCCAGACACCCCTTAATAGTTATTTTTAAATACCCATTTATAGAGCTAAGGACCTGTGGCAGTTAGGGATATTAAACTGAGAACTATTAAGCCAATAGCTGCAAATTTACTGGAGTTTACGTGTTGGAAATTGTTGCTACATGGATCCACGAGCTGATGAACTTCAAGGCATCCAGGATCTCCCTTTGGCAGAGTAGGCAGAATATGCTAACGTGCCTATCCAACCAGTAGTGTCATAGCACACTGGGTATAACTTGCCATGGCTGCAATGCCATTGGGGACCATTGGGGCCACCATAGATTTGCCAAGAACAAGATACTAAACTCACGTTGCTTCCTTTTACCTTCTTGTTGAGGCTGCTAGGATATAGGTCAGGCAATGGTGCAGGTAGGGCAAGGAATCTGACAGAACATCTCAGGATGTCCTTGAGGACCAAGGGAGATCTGGGCTAGGCACAAGCCCGTTTGTACCTGGTCTTTAACTATACCCAGAATGGGGATTAAAGTTAACTTGGAGAAAAGTTTCTCTCCTAAATGAGATAGGCACCATGGAGTTCAGGTTGAAGATGATCAGGCCTGTGCTTATTTATTGAACATTGAACATTTATGGTGGATTTAGGATGGATTATATATTGAACATTGAACATTATGATGGACCACCATCTCCATGATGGTGAAGTGCTTTGTTCAACGACGCATGGTAGAGTTCCTGCCCTCTTACCCTGTTTGTAGAAAGCAGTCTTTTGTTGGATTGACTACATGTCTGAGCTTCCTGTGAGTGTTGGGCATTGTATGAGAAAGGGAAAAATCAGACTAGCTTACCTTGGACCCATTTTACAGATGATAGTTGAGGCTCAGGGTTGGGGAACTCGCCTGGGGTCCCCTGGTCAGTACATTCGTTTGAAGCCTTGCACATGGGTCCAGAATTCCAGCTGTTTAAATTCAGTCCAATCTAGATGTTGCGTGCTAGCCACACAGATAGAAAGCCTTAGGAGTTTTAGAAGATTGTCCACCATCAACATTTTGGTTCTTTATGGCAAAGCTGCCACGATGCTGATAGGTAGAAACTAGATGAAAGGTTTGGCTTGCTAAACCAAAGGGAAATAACATATGAGGGGCAAGGAGGTTCATTCAGCCAGCCACTTAGCGCTTACCCTGTGGCAGGCCTCGGCTGAGTGCTGAGGGTGCAGATGTGAAGATCAGCCCTGGGAACCCACAGCCTGGTGTGGAGATGGTGATAATTCAGTGTGACAGTGGTTTTGTAGAAGAGTAAGTCAGATCGTTCCTCTCCCTTGCTGAAAACACTGCAGCAACTTCCATTTGAACTTTACCCAGATCCAGTCATTTCAGGCTGTGTTCCCTTCTGTGTCTAGGTCTTAATTTACCTCCTGTTTAAGGTAGCCTTGCTTTGTCCCATTGCCCAATCTCTTCTCACTTGTTGTATTGAGAGTACTTCTTATCGTAAGAAGTCACTCATTTGCTTGTTTTGTGACTGTCTCCTCAGCTAACCTGTCAGTGTCTTGGGACCTTTTCTGACACATTCATTGCTGTATCCTCAAGTCTCTAGCATGCTGCCAAGTACTACCAAGCAGGTGCTCAGTACATTTTTATTAAATAAATGACTGATGGGAAAGTGGTTTGGGCAGAATGCCAACCAGGCTGTTAATACTTGCTTTTGTGAAGGGTGGGGCCTGTGGGGAGAACAGAGGAGGGAAGGGAGCGGGGTCATGGGGGGCTAAGAAGGTTAAGTCCTCATTTAACCCTCACAGTGACCTGGAGAGGTGGGTAGTATAACCCCCAATTCACAGCATTTGAAACAGGTTTGGGAGGGTTGGTTCTCTTGCTCAAATGGTACGGCTCTGGTGGAGGAGCAGGATTAAAACCTCTGTGTGAGACTCAGAAGCTCAGGTCCTGTCCCGTAGGTCAGTTTTTCTGGTCCCTGGCTATATACTCTACCCTTGATGGTCAGGCCACACCCCCAACCAGACTCCCCAGGGAACTCTAACAGCCTGCGTGGTTGAGAACCGCTGCCCTAGCCCCTGTGGTTTCTTCAGACTACAGAAAGATGGGTGGTGTCACAGGAATGGCACAGGAGTGCCTGGAAGTGTGGAGGAAGAAGGCTTCCTGAAACAGGTACACGAGTTTGGTCCTAGAGAAGTGGGTTGCATTGGCCAGGTAGTTCTTGGACAGGATTTGAGGCAGCAGGGCTGTGTTGGCAAAGGCATGGAGACATGGACCATTCTGGCCTGGTGTGGCTGACAAGGAGCCTGGGCAGCGGTGGGGAACCGTGGTGGGATGGGCTTTCCTTTAACAGTCCTTGTGCTGAGGAGAAACAGTTCACCTAACCTTTGGACTATTGTGCTTTGTCTGTCATGATCTAATTCATCTGCTCTGGGTCTGGTAATGGAGGGTCCTATCAGGGCTTTGGCCACTCCAAGCCCTGTCCTCCTATTACTAGAGTCACAGAGAAAGTGGTTAAGACTGGGATTTGCTCATGAAGGGCTTTTTGGGTAGAATGAGGTGGACTTTGGCCTAGTAGCTTCATTAAATAAAGACCAGAACCTGTTTGGGAAGCCTCTACCCATTGAGATATCAGAGCCTCCAGCATGGAGCCTCAGCCCAGCTTCCTAACCACTTTGGTCCCATCCAGCTTGGAAGTGCTGGGTCTGTGGTGTCAGATAGTCCCAGGCTCTTATCTGGGCCTTGTCACTAGCTGGCTGCATGAACAAAGGCACGTCTTGACACTTCTCTGAGCTTTAGGTTCCCCATTTTGGGCACTTCGATTTTAATACTGGTGAGGAGTGAGTATCGTCCTGCAGGCTCAGTGCTAGGGGAGAGCTTGCACATAGCAGAGGGTGCTTGATCAGAGTTAACTCTCCACCCCGCTCTCCTTCTCTGTATTTAAGGAAAGAGTGACAAGAATGGGGCTAGAGAAGCAGACTGGGGACAACTGTGAAGGGGCATAACTACTAAGGAGAGACTCAAGGCCTGCCAGTGTGGTTTTAAGGGCTTTAGGCAGCTGAGAGTTGTATTTTAGGAAGACCTCCTGGGGTGGCATGGCGACTTGATTCAGGGAGAGTTCCTTGAAGCAGCATGGTGGAATGCAGACGAGTCGCTGGCAGGGCCTGTTAAAGCAAATGTTGCTAGATCCCGCCTTCCAAGTTTTAGTTCCCTGCAGTGGGGTTGGGAGCCTGAGAACTTGAAGCTCTAACATTCCTGGGGCTTGCTGCTACTGCTGGTAGCAGTATGTTATCTGATTCCAGCCCAGGGTGCTGCTGGGTTTGAGGCCCGGATCTCCCCCTTTGTAGTTAGCCAAGGGGCCTGGGCCAAGTCCTCAAACTCTGTGTGTTTCCTCTGTGTGTTTCCTCATCTCTAGGTGGGACACTGCCCACTTCCAAAGGGTGTTGTAAGAATTCAGTGAGATATGGGACGCCTGGGTGGCTCAATTGGTTAAGCAGCTGCCTTTGGCTCAGGTCATGATCCCAGTGTCCTGGGATCGAGTCACACAAGGAGGAAGGGCTCCAGGGCTCCTTGCTCAGCAGGGAGCCTGCTTCTCCCTCTGCCTCTGCCTGCCACTCTGTCTGCCTGTGCTCGCTCGTTCTCTCTCCCTCTCTTTGACAAATAAATAAATTTAAAAAAAAAAGAATTCAGTGAGATAATGCGTGTAAGGACTCAGCACAGTGCCTGCAGTCAGCATTCATGAGGCTGTTTATTATTTTTATTAAAACCAGCGAGCAGGTTGTCACAGAGGTGCTAGGGAGAGGTGAGGGAGAGGCTGAACGAGGCCAGTGGCTGAGGGATGGAGAGGAGGGGATCTGGTTTCTCTGAGAGGCTCCAAGCCCCGTGATCCTCCCTCACTGGAGCCCAGCTTTATACATCCTTCCAGTCCTGGGAACTGGGTTTAAACTCTCGGGCGTGTCCCTGTCCGGCCACTAGAGGGCAGTGGAGGCAAGGCCGCAGGGAGGGAGGTGGGCGTCCAGAAGGTTGGCGCTGGTCTGTGTGTTCAGCCTTTATTCGTGCTCTGAAGCCTAATCGTGTGTTTGCTTTGTGCTCTCCCCTCCCTCCCGCTCTGTGTATTTGCTGATGTTTTTGGAAAACACTTGGTTCTCATCGCAGGGCCCCTCTGAGTTCCTGCTTGTCTTGTGGCTGAGGATTAGCCCTAGCTGAAGCGTCCTGTTTTCTGGCAGCTGTGTTTATTTCTCAAGGGCACAGGCAGAGCAGAACTTGGGGGCCTGGGCCCTGCAGCTCAGGATAGCCTAGCATGAACCACAGTTGTTCTTCTGCCAGCTCAAAACTTGGCCTGTTCCATCTTGCATTCCTCCCCCGCTCCCCAGCCCTTGCCTGCACCCTTTGATCCCGTGGGTGGAGAAATAAGGGGAATTCCAAATTCTTAATCCATTTTGAAGGCTGGCTGGAAGCAGGGCTTTCTAGGGGCCTGGTAAACAGCACTGGTTGAATCATTTCAGAGAAGTGTGGGTGCTCTTCCAAGGTCATAGAGTGTGGTGAGGGAGGGGAAAAAAAAAAACAAAACAAAACTAGAAGCACATTTATAGTATTTGATGATATACCTTGTGCCAAGCCCTGTATATTGATGAGTTGCTTTATTCTCTAAGAATAATAAAAGATGCCAGTGACAGCAATCTGCTTTTATTGATTGTGCTAAGTGATATTCACATATTTGCTCTTTTAACCCTCAGACCTGCCCATGAAGTATTATTAATCCTGAAGAAGATGAGACTTAGAGACTTTACACAAGGATACATTGGGCCAAAGAATGTTACTATTAGAAATTCAGACCAGTGTGTCTCACTCCAGAATCCCAGTCTTTCTGTCAGCAGCATTGGTTATGGTCAGTTCTACTGTTAGCTCTTTCCAGAAGTGGGGTATATAGGCATTAGGAAGGCAAAGGCCAGGCATGTGACAAAATAGCCTACTAAATACTCATGATCCCCCAGCATAGCAAAAGTAGGGATTTGGAACCAAATTACCTGGGTTCAAATCCTGGCTCTGCCACTTACTGTCTCTGTGAACTTGGATAAATTCTTTGACATCTGAGCCTTACTTTCCTCACTTGTAAAATGGGGGATAATAATAGTAACTAACTCACTAGTGTGCTCTGAGGGTTAAATGAATTAGTACATGCAAAATGCTTAGATTAGTGCCTGGCATAAGGTAATAAATAACTCAGTAAATGTTAGCTCTTACTATTGTCATTATTTTTAACCCTCATGCTGTACTCACCTCTATTCTCAGTACTTGGCATGTACTAGAGGTTGGTGTATGCTTATGGAATGAGATGAGCCCCTGGATTCGGGAAGTATTTTCTGAGCTCTGGAGGGTGCCAAGTTCCAGCTTGATGTATAAATGATTCCATTTTTTTTTAAAGATTTTATTTATTTTTTTGACAGAGAGAGATCACAAGTAGGCAGAGAGGCAGGCGGAGAGAGAGAGAGGGAAGCAGGCTCCCCACCGAGCAGAGAGCCCGATGTGGGGCTCGATCCCAGGACCCCAGGATCATGACCTGAGCCGAAGGCAGCGGCTTAATCCACTGAGCCACCCAGGCGCCCCAAATGATTCCATTTTAGACTCTGTACTTAGTACTCCTCAGTCAAGTGGAGAGGTCAGTCATGGGCACTCATTACTGCATAAGGTAGAAACATTCCATGGAAGTCCCGATGCAGGTAAGAGCACTTTTGGAGTTGGATAGGGCTGAGGGCCAGTTTCAGAGGAGATAGCCTTTGAATTGACTTTAAAAGGTGGGTAGAGGAGGATGGAAGATTGGGCCAGGCCAGAGAAGTCAGTCTTCTTGGGCCTGAGTGCTTCCAGCTTCACAAAGGATCATCGAATCAAGCTGGGTTTTTATTCATTCTACAGATAATCATCAGGCATGCTTGGAGTTAGGCACTGAGACATAGTGGTGGCCTTGACAGCTTCTTCCCTCAAGTGACCTGGGTCTAACTGGTCAACAGCCAAGGGCACAAGTGATAGTTCAGGGTGATGAAGGGCTATATTGACTCAGGGCCTCTTAGGTGCCACATGTGAGAGACACTTGACTCCAACTGGTTCAAGTAGAAAGGCAATTCATTGGCTCATGTACCTTGAATATATTAAGGTGTGGCTGGATCTAGGTTTCAGAATAGGTCCTTAGAAAATTGTGTCTCCCCATCTCTTGTCCGTTTTTCTCTGTGTTGTCTTTACCCTCTGGTGGGCTGTCTCTCTGCCATGTCTCAGGTGGCTCTTGGCAGCTTCTGGCTTCCCTTTTACCAGTTCAGAAACCCTAGCAGAAAGAGCATGCCACTTTCTCAATGGTTTGCTCTGATGTCATGGGACTTAGTCTCATTGGACGTCTTTGGTCCCATGAATTCATTGGGACCAAGGGGGTCATCTGCCCACCCTGCATGGGGTTGGGAAAGTATAGGGCATATAGTTCTGCCCACATCACTTGGACTGAGTTTGTAGCTGGTGGGGTGTGGGTGTGAATCCCCAAAGAAATCTAAATGCAGTTACCGGAGGCAGGTAGAATGGGTGTTTAGGCAAATTCACAATGTCCATTCCAGCTACCACATGGGAATAGATTAATTCACCAGTTAGGAGCCCTGGCCCACGGCTCCGGTTCCCGGAGAGGGAATTCCAGGTTCAGCCTTTACAAGTTGTGTGACCGGCTCACTCACTGGTCGATCTGAGTCTCAGGGTCCCCACCTCCACAACGGGAGCGGTGGATCACACTGTAGGCTGGGATCGGTGTGAAAGCACCCCGCAGAGGGTCAGGCGAGCTCCAGCATCCAGCTGGACATCCAGCTCCAGGTGTCACTCCAGTCAGCTGCTGCATGAAGTCTGTGGTCTCAGGCCAGTTCTGGAGTGGCTCTCCTCGGATAGGCAGCCGGCGGCCTCCAGGTTCAGGTTTTCCATCTGCCACTCACTGGCCATGTTGTCCTCCTCCCCGAAGCGAGGACCATCGCTCTTGCCCCCTGGGTTGTTGGGAGAAGTGATGAGGGGACACGTAGACAGCGCCCAGCACATGTAACTAATGATGGCCGTGCTCTGGGCACAGTTAGGTCTCCAGAGCACGTTAGGAGTCCAGATGTGACTCTGGCAGGACAGGCCACGTGCTCTGGGAACAACCAACCATCTTTCTGCATAGAGTGCATTTGGCCATCAGCCAGGGGCCTTGGGAGGCGTGGTGAGGCCTGGCCCTTCAGTCCTTCCTTTCAACTGGGGGAGGGTACACCCCTCCCCAGAGAGGTTCACGTTTCCCTGTTAATTACCCCTCAGGCTCTACACTCAGCCTGTCTTTCATTTTCCCCACAAGGCTCTGAGCCAGACAGTTTGCACAGAATCTAATCTGGAGTGTGTTAATTTTTCTCCCCCATCGTTGGCAGGGATCTGGAATGGCTCTGCATCAGGACAAGTTGTAAATAAACACATGCTTGCTTAACTGAAGCTCCTCCTCCTATCCCATAGTCTGGTCTTTGATTTGGGCAGCTTCAAGTCAGGGAACACAGTGTTTGGAAAAGACCCTGGAAGTCATTTAATCCAGTCTACCCACTTTACAGAAGAGTAGATTGAAGGTGTTTAGTTAAGTTGCTCGTGTTTACATAGACAACTAGAGGCTACAGACAGAGATAGAAATCAGATCTTCTCTTAGTCCAAAACTTTACCACAATAACCTAGTGCTTCAATCATTTACTCCATCCTTCAGCAACATAAGTTGAACATCTGGCCCTATCCTGGGCACTGCAAATGAGTTGAATAAGAAGCGATCTCTGCCCTTGAAGTGCTTATGGTCTCATCTGTCCATCTGTCCAGCAATACATTATCTGTTCATCTTTCTGTCAGTCTCCTTTTCTGTCCACCCATCCATGAATAATACATCTGCTTATCTCTTTATCCAGTTGTGTGGGCATCAGTGTGTCTGTACGGTCCCCAGTCCTGTGCTGGTGCTAGGGATCAAGATAAGTAGAAATCAGATAGATTCTGTGGGGTTTCACATATTATGGAGGAGGACACAGGAAGCTGCCTCTGAAGTATGTGTGATGGGTTCTGGTTATATACGAAAGGGGACTTGCAGTTCTTCCTGTAATTTCAGAGAAGGCTCATCCTAAGGGTAAAAATAGAGCTGCACCTTGGGTAGGAGTTTCCTAGTGGGCAAGATAGGAAACAAACCTTCTAGGCTGAGGGAACAACAGGGCAAAAGTGTGAGGGATATGTGGTGGGCTTCAGATGGGGAGGACTTCCATTTCATATCATGGCTTCTTTGAGGAGTGAAGTGGCTGGCTGATAGTTGAGACAGGATGTTGAAGGCTGCTTCAAAAGGACATTGAATATGCTGCCTGAAGCCACGGTGTTACCCTGTGAGTATTTGGGAACCACTGTAGTTTTTAGGAAGGAGGAAGTAACTTAGGACACTGGGCAGTTTAGAAAGATCATCTTAGGCAATAGGGTCAGGAGGAGAGACTCGAAGTACAGGAATGTTTAAAGGCCTGTTCTGACAGCCCTAAGAGAATTGACTTCAGGGCCTGAGTAAAGATGTGGCAGTTGCCATGGGGCCTAAGGGGTGGGGTTTGAATGACAGGAGGAGAAGAGTTAGCAGAATTTGATTGGTCTCTTACTGTTGGTGGACCCTAAGAGAGAGAGGAGTCCGAGAAGACTCTGAGATGTCTGATGTGTGATGGGTTTGACGATACCTTTGCTAAGTTCAAGACCGTAGGAAGAAGATTTTTGGGGGGTGCAGGGACAATTATGCATTCATTTTTAGTCATGCTGCTTTTGAGGCATCTGTGAGATAGCTGGGGAGACATGGCAGATACAGTTAGCTGTAGGATCTGGAGCTAATGAGAGATGGGGCTGGGGGAGGACATGGTGATCTGTCCGGAATGTGGAGTATTGATTGCATACAGAGCAGCATAAAGCTGGAGGCCAAGGCCTAGACCTTCTAACTGGGAGGACTGGTCTGTTGGACTGTAGCAGGCTCCCCAGAGAGGAAGACAGAGTGGTGAAATTCTGTGCATTTTGATAACTGTACCATGCTTATGTAAGTTGTTAACATCAGGGGGCTGGGTGAATGATATTTGGAAACGATCTGTACCATCTTTGCAACTCTTCTGTAAGTGTAAAATTATTTAAAAATAAAAATTAAAAAAGACCTGAAGTGAATTGTACTGGATGTCGCAGTAATCCTTTATATATGCATTATCTTTTTTTCCTTACAGCTTTTTTTGATGTACATATTGCCATACAATAAGCTACACATATTTGAAGTGTGTAGTTTGCTAAATTTTGGCATATGCATTCTCTCATGAAACCCATCACCACAATCAAAGTAGTGAACATATTCCTCACCTACAAACAGTTCCTCATGTCTCTTTATCTCTATTCTCCAACTTCCTGCCATGTAACCACTGATCAACTTTGTGGCATTACAGATTAGTTTGCATTTTCTTTCTTTTTTTTTTTTTTAAGGTTTTATTTATTTGACAGAGAGAGAGTGAGAGAGGGAACACATGCAGCGGGAGTGGGAGAGGGAGAGCAGGCTTCCCACTGAGCAGGGAGCTTGATTCGGGGCTTGATCCTGGGACCCTGGGATCATGACCTGAGCCGAAGGCAGATGCTTAACCCACTGAGCCACCCAGGAGCCCCTCTTTCCTTTTCTTTCTTTCTTTCCTTCCTTCCTTCCTTCCTTCCTTCCTTTTTAAAGATTTTTGTTTATTAGAGAGAGACAGAGAGAGAGAAAGAGAATGAGCACACCAGCAGCGAGGAGGGGCAGAAGAGAGTGAGAAGCAGACTCCCAGGGAGCCTGATACTGGACTCCATCCCAGGACCCTGGGATCATGACCCAAGCTAAAATCAGACATTGAATTGACTGAGCCACCCAGGTGCCCCATAGTTTGAATTTTCTAAAGTTGTAGGTAAATAGCATTATGTAGCTCTTGTTTTGCTTCATTCAAACAGCATAGTTATTTTGAGATTGAGCCATGGTGATCTTTGTATAAACAACATTCCTTTTTGTTGCTAAATAGTAGTCCGTTGGATAGATGTAGCACACTTTGTTTATCCATTCACTTATTGATGGTCATTTGCTTTGTTTCCAGTTTTTGGCTATTACAAGCAAAGCTGCTATGAATATTTGTGTATAACTCTTTGTATGGATATTTATTTCCTTTTCTCTTGGGTAAACACTTAAGAGTGGAATGACTGGATCATATGATCAGTATATGTTTAATTTCACCAGCATGAGAGTTCTGGTTCTTCCACCTCTCCACCAACACTTGCTGTGGTCAGTCTTTCTAATTTAAGCCATTCTAATGGACATGTAATAATATCTCACTGTGATTGTAATTAGCATTTCTGTAATGACTAATGATGTAGAGTATCTCTTCTAGTACTTATTTGCCATCTGTATATCTTCTTTCGTTAAGCGTCTGTTCAAATGTTTTGCTCATATTTTTAAAGATTGGGTTGTTTGTTTTCTTACTGCTGAGTTTTGAGAGTTCTTTATTTATTCTGGATAACAGACATATGCTTCACAAGTATTGTCTCCCGGTGTGTAGCTTGTTTTATTTTCTTAAAAGTGTCTTTCAAAGAACAGAAGTGCTTAATTTTGATGGAGTCCAATTTATGTATTTGAACTTTTTGATATGCTGTGTTACCCAGGGCCATGAAGACTTTTTCCTATGTTTTCTTCTAGATGCTGTGTAGTTTTAGGTTTTACCTTTAGATCTATGATCCATTTTTTAAAAGTTGAGATATAACTGACATACAACATTACATTGGCCCCATGTGTGCAACATAATGACTTGATACCCATATGTGTTATGACAAGTTCACTACAGTAAGTCTGGTTAACATCCCTCACCAGACGTAGTTACAACAACATTTTTTTGTGTGTTGAAAACTTTTAAGATTTACTCTCTTAGCAACTTTCACATATGCAATACAAAATTATTAACTCTGGTCACCATGCTGTACATTACATTCCAATGACATAGGTATCTTATAACTGGAAGTTTGTATCTTTTGACTCCCTTTGCCCGCTTAGTCCACCCCGCCCTGTCTCTGGCAACCACCAATCTTTTCTCTGTATCTATGAGCTTGTGAGTCTGTGTATTTTTAATTTTTTTTAGATTTTAATTATGAGGGAAAGAGCAAGCGTGCACACGCGGAGGAGGGGTAGAGGGAGAGGGAGAAACAGACTGCCCACTGAGCAAGGAGCCTGATGTGGGGCTCGATCCCAGGATCCCGGGATCATGACCTGAGCTGAAGGCAGATGCTCAACTGACTGAGTCACCCAGGCTCAGTATTTTTGTTTGTTTTTTTTTTTTTAGATTGCAAATACAAGGGAGATCATATAGTATTTGTTTTTCTCTGTGTGATCCATTTATGAGTTATTTTTGTAGATGGTAACAAGTATGGATTGACAATTTTTTTGTATATGGATATCCAGTTGTTTCAGTATCATTTGTCGAGAAGGGTTTCTTTACCGCATTCCCTTTGCACCTTTGTCAAAAACCCGTATATGTGTGGGTGTATTTCTTGACTCTTTTTTCTTCTACTCATCTATGTGGCTACTTGGATGCCAATACCATGCTGTCTTGATTAATGCAATAATTCTTGAAATCAGGTGGTCTTAGCCCTTCAACTTTTTTTTTCCAGAGTTGTGTGTGTGCGTGCATGTGTGTGTGAGAATTTTAGCTCCTTTGCAATTCTGTATGAATTTTGGAATTAGCTTGTCAATTTATACAAAATCTTCCTGATATTTTGACTTGGACTGTGTTGACTATATGCATCTATTTGGAGAGAATTGACCGTTAATAATATTGAGTAGTCCAACCCAGTAACACGGTGGTATATCCCTAGGTTTACAGTTTTTCATTTAGTACTTTAAATATGTTGTCCATTGTCTGTCTTCTTGATTGCATTGTTTCTGATGAGAAGTCTGTTCTTCTTATCTTTGGTTTCTTATAGGTGATAAAATCCTCTTATTCAGATTTTCTCACTGGTTTTGAGCAATCTTATTATGATGTGTCCTGGTATAGTTTTCTTGATGTTTCTTGTTTTTGGAGTTTGTTGAGCTTCTTGAATCTGTGTGTTTCTTCAAATTTAGAATATTTTGGTTGTTGTTTCTTCAAATAGTTTTCTGTCCATCCCTGTCTTCTTTAGGAATTCCAGTTGCACATATAAATACGTATATATGCATATATATGTATATATATCAATTTAAAGTTGTTCCATAGTTTACTGACACTATTTCATTATTTAAAATTAGTTTTTTGGGGTGCCTTGCTGGCTTAGTCAGAGGAGCATGTGACTCCTGATCTTGATGTTGTGGGTTTAAGCCTCATGTTGGGTGTAGAGATTACTTAAAATCAAAATCTTTCAAAAAATTATTTTTTCTTTGTATTTTTTATTTTTGGATAGTTTCTATTGCTGTATCCTTAAGTCCACTAATATTTGCTTCTGTAATGACTGATTTGCTCTTAATCTCATACAGTATATTTTTCATTAGATATTATAGTTTCCATTTTTAAAAATTAGGGCCTTTTAAAAATATATTTAAAAAATATGTTTTCCATGTCCCTAGTTAACTTTGTGAAAATATGGACTATTAAGAAAATAAATATACTATATCAAATACATTATAATATGTTATATTTTATGTTTATTATATTACATATAAATATATAAGTGTAAATTATATATATTTTAACGTAATATTGACTATTATAAAGTACTAATGTAATATATATAATATATATTAAAATACAATAATTGTTTTAATGTCCTTCTTTGCTTATTCTAACATTTGTGTCAGTTCTAGATTGATTTTGATTGATTTTTCTCCTAACTGTGGGTCATATTTTCCTGCTTCTTTCCATGCCTATAAATCTTTTATTGGATGCCAAACATTGTGAATTTTACTTTGTTGGTTGCTGGCTATTTTAATATTTCTACAAAAAGTCTTGAGCTTTACTTTAGAAAGCAGTTTAATTACTTGAAAACAGTTTATTGTTTGTATCTTGCTTTCAAGATTACTACACAGGACCAGAGTGCGTGTTAGTGAAGGGCTAACCCTTCCTCATTATGAAGGCAGGACTGTGAGTGTTCTACCCAGACTCTGAAGCTTGAGGCTTTACAGACCGGATGGTAGGAGCAGGCACTGTTCCCAGCCTGTGCAAGGACCCACAGCTGTCCCTCTAGCGCTGTCAGAGAGTGAGTGCTTCCCGGCCTCACAGGTCTCCTCACATACTCACATGCACGGCTCAGTGCTCTGCCACAGGCTCTAGGGTCCTCCAGAGTTTTCCCCATGCGCTCACTCCTCTCTGGCATCTGTGCTTCGTCCCGTGGACCCCAAGTGTCTCCCAGCTCTCTGCTTTGTCTCCTCAGTGCAGTTGTCTGCCAACCGGTGTCTCCCTGCTCCCTGAGTCACAGCCTAGACTCGCCCTCCAGGCAGTGAGGTAAGGCAACTGGAGGGCTCACTTCATTCATTTGCTCTCTCACAAGGGTCATTATCCTTTGTTGCTTTATATCTACTGTCTTGAAAATGGTTGTTTCATATTTTCACTGTTTTGTTGTTGTTGCTGTCAGATGGGAGGTTAAATCTGTTCCGTTATTCCAACTTGCTGGAAGCAGAAATGTTCATTACCTTCTTATTCCATTATTTTGTTTTCAAAATCCATCTTCGAAGAAACCTTCCTCTGTGACAACCGACAGCTTGATAAAGTGTGTTCCTATCTTCCTGTGATTGTCTTGCTTCTCAGAGCAAGCCTGTGAGGCGGGTGTCAGATCATTCCATATGACAGATGAAGGCACCTAGCCACAGAGAGGCAAAGGGACTTGTCCAACATCACACAGTCTAAGAAGGATTAAGTCTCATCCCTACTCACTGTATTGCTCTCGTAGTTCCCAGGAGGGGAAACAGTCACATGAAGTAAGGGTTGGTGTTATTGTATCTTTAGAAGTATTTATTGGGAGAGGCTAAATAGGTGGGCTCAGAGAGCATAATTTCAAGGTCATAGAGCTAGTGAGCCTGGAGTTTGCAGAGGGTCAGGAATCTCAGTTGAGTGGTCTTCCTACTACAGTGCCCCTCAACCCACTTCAGAGTATCTTCTAGCTAACGACTCCTGCCAGGCAGGAGAATTGGGCTTTTTGCCAGAGCTGTGGACCTGCAGGTCTGGAAATTGGCCTGGCTTTGTGAGCCTTCTTGGACAGAGGAGGAGGGGAAAGTAGTGGGGACTGGAAAGTAGCGGCTGCTCAGTGTGGGAGTGACGGGAGGGGGTGGGGAGGCAAAGGGGACACCGGAAGGCAGAGGTGAGCTAGTGGGAGCCATGGGCAGGGGCATGGCACCAGGGTGCAGGGGCTGCATCCATCTGGTTCTCAGGGTCCCCTGCCTTGTGTGATTCTCCCTGCTCCCACCCTTCTCTGAGTGAGGAAAGTGGGGAAATAAAATGATAAGGACGGTGTGAGGTGTTAGAGAGACAGATAGCTTGCTGGGCTGGGCAGTACAGATGACTGGAGGGTGGGGAGGGTAGTCTGGGAGGGGAACATGCAGATCTGAACTCTTAAAAAATGGGGTGGAGGCGGGACGCCTGGGTGGCTCAGTTGGTTGGACGACTGCCTTCGGCTCAGGTCATGATCCCGGAGACCTGGGATCGAGTCCCGCATCAGGCTCCCAGCTCCACGGGGAGTCTGCTTCTCCCTCTGACCTTCTCGCTCATGCTCTCTCACTGCCTCTCTCTCAAATAAATAAATAAAATCTTTAAAAAAAAATGGGGTGGAGGGGACTCAGCCTGGGTGTGCAGAATTGCAGGTAAGGGTACTGGAGAGTGATACCAAGGGACAGGTGCTCCTTGGGAAGAGGGTGATGTGGTCTTTTCTTGGCTATTGGGGAGGTTTTACATGTTCTTGGACAATTATTTTTAGTGAGATTGCCTTTTGACTGGGCTTTTAAAACTATAGATGGACACTTACTAAGCGGCTTCTGTATGTTCCGAGCCCATTTCACATGTGTCAGTTTAGTTCATATCACATGGACTTTCTGAGGTAGGGGCGGTTACTGACTCCACCTGACAGCTGACGAGTCCAAGTCTCAGGGACATGGTGGCTCACTCAAGCACCTTCTGCTTTGATTTACTTGCTTCAAACAAAAGAGATGTGCACAGAGGAGCCAGAGCCTGCTTAGAATTCTCCTGTGGGTTTTTTGTTTTATTTTGTTTTCCTAGGACCTGCTCTTCAGCTTGGCAAATTTGGAGCTGGAGGGCTAGGTGAGGGTGGGAATGGCTTGGGGTGGGGGGGAGGAACTGAAGACACATTGGATGCCAAAGGAAAAAAGGAAACTTCAGGTATATTCTTGCAACAACCCTGCCTTATAGATATGATGGAAGTTTCCTGTTATTTTGTCTACACACCCCAGCACCTGCTGCTGTCCAAGGTGGGGTCCATGTCTTGCCCTAGCTGTGGCAGGCAGGCGGGCCCTCTCCTTGGCCACAATGATTGGGTCATGGTGGAACATGTGACCTAAACCAGGCCAATCACATCCTTTCATAGGATTTTTATTTTTTTAAGTGGAGCTGACAACCATGTTGTTTGCCCCCTCAGCACAGCACAGCACAGCACAGCTGTCATTTGACAGACACATTCTTTAACCCGTGAAGACACTGACTTGAAGGAATGAAGCAGACATGCAGATAGACTCAAAGGGTCACTTCCTCCAAATTTTATTAACTTTAATCTACTAAAAGGTCTTATTGCTAGACACAGTAAGACTGGGTGAAAGGAAGGAGAAGGTCTTGGGGAGGACTACGAGCTGTGGAGTCAGAGATCCAATCTTTTTTTTTTTTTTTTTAATTTATTTGTCAGAGAGAGAGAGAGCGAGCACAGGCAGACAGAGTGGCAGGCAGAGGCAGAGGGAGAAGCAGGCTCCCTGCCGAGCAAGGAGCCCGATGTGGGACTCGACCCCAGGATGCTGGGATCATGACCTGAGCCGAAGGCAGCCGCTTAACCAACTGAGCCACCCAGGCGTCCCAGAGATCCAATCTTGACATCACTCCCAATGCCAGCTGTGCGACTTTGGGCATAGAATTGGGTCTCAGATTCTTTATCTGCCAAGGGTAATAATAATTGTATTGTTCACAACTCTAGTTACAAAACTTGAACTTGAGCAAAGGTGAACTTTTGGTCTGACATGGTGGGTCGAGCAGGTGCACGTTCCTCTGCTCCCTCACCACAGGCCTCTGCAGTGACAAAGAAAGCTTTAAGGGCTATTCACTCACAATGGCTAGAGAATGGGAGAGGATATGACAGCATCAAAATTATGGGTCCTGGAAAGAAACTGGCTGGATGATGACTGTCTTAGCAGACCAGAAGGAACAGAAAGCTAGGCCATCTGTGGGGGGAAACCCAGAAGCTGGCCAGTTAGCACTGTACATCTCCAGCGAGGCTCTGGGATCAAAGGCACCGAGTACCTCCACGCCTCCGTCTTGTCTGCCAGCTCTGCAGTTCGCAGAATAGTGGACACTGCGTGCCTTTCCCAAATCCAGCTCTTCTTCCTACTTTCTAACTGGGGCTTCAGCCTCTAGTTGGGCGTCCGTGGCCAGCCGAACAGCCCATGGCAGGGGCCAGCGCACTGCAGTGGCCCTGTTTCCCCTCTTTGTCACCGTGTGCTCTGCGCAGTTTCTCGGACAAGCACATTATAGCGGCTAGTACTTTTGGGGTGTCCCGGTCCGCACACGGCAGTCTTCGGGTATCTGACATACGGGCCACCCCTCTGCACATGCAGGCTAATAACCAGCTCAGGACCTCCCTTGTGGACATCTCTTTCTCCAAACCTTTTTCTTGGGATTGTGGATGGAAGTTTTTGGTAAGGAGTATCTGCAGCGTGCCAGGCTCTGTGCTAGGCCAGTGGGAGGCAGAGGCGAGTCCACCTGACTGTAATCCCACGGTGAGGGGAGCTTTCTACACGGGAAAGTGGCACTGTGAGAGGATTTGGCATAATGGGATTTGGCCCGAATTATCCTTGAACTCCTTAGGCCTGGGTCTGTAGAATGCTTTCTGTAGCTGAAATTGAAACAGTAAAACAATTTGTGGCACTCGCTGGGGATGTCTTGGGAAATGTTTCCAGGACTTTAGCGTTTCCTGAGGGCTTTCGCTATTTCATTTGATCCAGTCTGTTAAATGAGCAATAATCTCATTTTCCTGGTGGGCACAGCCAAGACTCATAGAAAATAAGGACCTCAGAGTTGCACAGGCTGGGACAAGGTCTCTTGAGTCTAGTCCGTTTCCCCTGCTTGTCACACAGCGGCTCGGGTAGGTTAGGGTCAGTGCACATGGACAGTACTTGATCAGCACATGATCATGCTGATGTCCTTGGATCTGCTGTCAACCCCATGGGGTCAGCCTCACCATCCCCACCTCAGTACCGTGTCTGGGGCTCAGAGGGCTGAGGGGACTTGTCCAGAGACACAAGCTAGGAAGCTCAGGAAGGCTACTGCAGAGGATCCAAGAGCTCCTTGCAGTCATCTGCAAAGTGGTTACATTTGTACTTCCGTCCTTTCTTCAGAGTGAAGGGCCTAAACCTTTCAATAGATCCTCAAAGATCAGTGATCCAAAATGATAAAGAAGCACTAACTTAGGCTGAGATCTTTCTGATTCCAAAGCGTGTGCTCTGAGGCCTCCTCCATTTGATCCTGGTGAAAAGAACATCCTTTAAAGTCAAACTGATGAGCTTTGGGACTATATCCTGGCTCTGCCACTGACTCTTTGTGGGACTTCATTTCCTTATTTGTAAAATTGGGATTCATTTATTCAACAAATATATTTTTTAAACATTTTATTTATTTATTTGAGAGAGAGAGAGTATGAATGAGGAGAAGGTCAGAGGGAGAAGCAGACTCCCCGTGGAGCTGGGAGCCCAATGTGGGACTCGATCCCAGGACTCCAGGATCATGACCTGAGCTGAAGGCAGTTGCCCAACCAACTGAGCCACCCAGGCGCCCTTCAACAAATATTTTATCAAGCCTTTACTTTGGCTCAGTTATTGTTGTGGGCACCAGCGACACAATAGTGAATAAGACACAGTGTCCCTGCTGTCACTGATCTGTTGTAGTGAACAAATAAATATTTGGTGGGGAGGTGGTAAGTGCTTTGGAGAAAAATGAAGTTGGGGACGGGGCAGTTGTGCTGGGGGAGAGGGTGGTGGAGCTACTGTTTTATATGGGAGCTTCAGGGAAGCTCCTATGATGGCCATTAAGTCGAGACCTGAATGAAGAGGACCATTACATGGCCATCAGGAGGGAGAGCATTCCAGCAAAAGAGGGAAGAATGGTATGCCATAAATTCACTCATTTAAAGTATACAATTGAGCAGTTTTTAGTATATCCGAAGAATATGCAACCATCTCCACAGTTAATTTTAAAACATTTTCATCACCTCAAGCTATATATACCTTTTAGCTATCACCCCACAGCTCCCAATAATATCCCCCTTACCCCTGGCCTAAGCTACCACAAATTTACTTTCTGTCTCTATGGACTCGCCTCTTCTGGACATTTCATATAAATGGAATCATATAATATGTGGCCTTAAAGACTTGAGGGTTCTCTCTATGGTCTGGATACAGATTGTTCTAAGTCAGTTACGAGATTTGCAAACAAACTCTCTCAAGTATGTGGTCTTTATATTCTCTTAAGTGTCTTTTGAAGAGCAGAAATTCTTTTCATGATGTCCAATTTACCAACTTTACTCGAGTCATTGTTTTAGTGTTATAGCTGAGAAATCTTTGCCTAGCCCTTGATCGTAAAGATTTTCTCCGATGTTTGCTCAGAGAGACATTTTTTTCTAAAGAGAGACCAGAAATATGTTTTTCATGTGAAAAATCTCAGTTTGTGTGTGTGTTTTTTTTAAAGATTTTATTTTATTTATTTGACAGACAGAGATCACAAGCAGGCAGAGAGGCTAGCAGAGAAAGAGGGAGGGGAAGCAGGCTCCCCGCTGAGCAGAAAGCCCAATGTGGGTCTTGATCTCAGGACCCTGGGATCACGACCCGAGCTGAAGGCAGAGGCTTTAACACACTGAGCCACCCAGGCACCCTTAGTTTGTGTTGTTGTTGTTGTTGTTGTTGTTTTAATTTTTATTTATTTATTTATTTATTTATTTGACAGGCAGAGATCTCAAGTAGGCAGAGAGGCAGGCAGAGAGAGAGGAGGAAGCAGGCTTCCCGCTGAGCAGAGAGCCTGATGCGGGGCTCGATCCTAGGACCCCGGGATCATGACCTGAGCCGAAGGCAGAGGCTTTAACCCACTGAGCCACCCAGGCGCCCCCTTAGTTTGTGTTTTTAAGAGATAACATGTCTATGGGCTAGAAAAGGACCACAGGCTACCAGTGTTCATACATTAGTTTATATTATATGCAAAATTATATTGCAAATAGGTGCTTATATTTGGCTGTTTTTGATCTCTTAAAACAGGAATTTCAGGGGCGCCTGGGTGGCTCAGTGGGTTAAAGCCTCTGCCTTCACCTCAGGTCATGATCTTGGGGTCCTGGGATCGAGCCCTGCGTCGGGCTCTCTGCTCAGCGGAGAGCCTGGTCCTCCTCTCTCTCTGCCTGCCTCTCTGCCTACTTGTGATCTCTGTCTGTCAAATAAATAAATAAATCTTTAAAAAAACAAAACAACAGGAATTTCATATGCTTCAGCTGAATACTCTTTGTGCATTGCTAAATTATAGGCAACCGAGTCCCAGATGTCTGTTACAGTGGTACACCTTGTCCCTCCTCCTTCCCTTCCTGCCTACCTTCCTTCCTTCCTTTCTAAGATTTTATTTACTTATTTGAGAGAGAGTGAGTGAGTGAGAGAGAGAGCACAAGCTAGGGAGAGAGGCAGAGGGAGAGGGGGAAGCAGACTTCCTGCTGAGCAGGGAGCCCAATGTGGGACTTGATCCCAGGATCCTGGGCTCATGACCTGAGCCGAAAGCAGATGCTTAACCAACTGAGCCACCTGGGCGCCCCTGTCCTTTGTTTCTTTTTTTAAATTTCTATTTCTCTGGTCAGGTCCATTGAGTTTGCTAAGCCATCCCTCTGACAGATGAAAAAACCAACACCTAGTAAAGTAAAACATCTTGCCTGAGGACACCCAGCAGGGCACCACCCGAGCAGACTGATTGTAACCCTCAGAAGTCACCCATCACTGTGCTCTCTAAATCAGAGGCCTCTGCAAACACACTTGAACTTCACATTTTAAATATGTTTGCCTGTTTAAACATTGTAATAAATGCATCAAGAGCCTCAGATATGAGGCATGCTTAATATTAACGTTTTGGAGATGACTAGTATAGTTTCTTAATTTATCTGTTAACTGAGGTATGTGTAGGCTTGACCCTAAAGTTTCTCCTTTTATTTCTGTTTGTAATTGAAAAGAATACTGAAATTACAAAGCAAATTTTTAAATACCACTGCCATGTCCAACTCCTTTTCATTGTAACCAGGGATTATCTTCATATTTACCATTTAAAAAAGAGTAGGGCTTTAAAAAGTCATTGCTGAGGTTGAAACATGACTGCGTTTGTCATAGTAATACCTAATTTCCTACTCTTTTTTAAAAAAAACTTCCTTTTCTTTTTGATCCATTAAAGAAAATCTTATTGTTCTCAGTGACTGACCTTATAATAAGTAAATGGTATAGAGTTTGTGGCAGCAATACCAAAACTTGTGTCTTTTACTGGCAGAGGAAGATTATATTTCCAAGAGTCCCTTGCATTTGAATGGAGGCACGTGACTGGGTGCTGAGGGCCACCAGGATGTGGACAGAAGTGGTATATGCTCTTTTTCCTTCTATAGAGGTATAAGGACTTTATAACTGCAGAATCATAAGATAGCGGGATAGTGGGTCACTGTTTGGGGGAGCTAGGGATCTGCCACAAAGAGCTTCCTGAACTTCATGGAATGGTTACATGAATAAGAAGCAAGACTTTGTGTGTTAAGCCAGAGAGGTGTTGGGGGTTGATATTACAACAAATCCTGGCCTACCCTAATATAGCATTAAACAAAGTTTCTAAGAAAACATAGCTCTTATATCTTCTATATTGGGGGCCCATATATTATTAATTGAAAAGTAAAAATTGCTGCTACTATAGCAGATATAAAAGTTGGTGATTGAGTTTGATGTCTGAATCTTACACATGAGTCAGAGAGGAGCAGTGACTTGTCCAACAGCACATACATGAAGTAGGGCTAGAATCCAGTGTAGGGATATCTGTAATTTTAGCCTGCCTTGTTACTAATGGCTGTTGAATTTCCCCATCATACTCAGGCCATATGCTTCATGTGGGATTCATCCTCATCTCTCATCAGGGCTAATTTATGTAATCTACTCAGGCCTCATTGATTAGCTTGATGATGGAAATATGACCCAGTTAGGATCAATCAAAACTAATCCCTGGATTTTTGCTGGAACTACTGGAAAATAGTCACTCTTCACGGGTTGTTGAACCACTAGGGTATGTCTCAGGTTGCTGAGGCCATCTTAGTACATCTAGCTTGAGAACTAACACAGGGGAAAACAGAGTTGAAAGATATAGAGATACAGATGATATTTGATAATGTTGTTTGAGCACCCGGATCCAACCATGCCTGAAACCTGAGCTTTTAGTCACATGAGCCAATACATTTCCTTTTTTTTGTTTAGGCCACTTTTGATTGATTTTCTTTCACTTGCACCTGAAATTACTCTATCTTATACAAACTGTTTTGTACTTTTTTCCCCATTAACAGACAGGAATTACTATATTTTTCTATTTTACTGGTAAGGAAGATTCAAGGCTTGGTGACTGTCTTTTCTCTTGGAAATACCCCGTAGGGGAACTCTTCATTGCCTCCAGTGCCCACTCAAGTATGGACAGACTTTATTCTAAGTTTCACGAGAGGTTATTGAACACAATATCCACCACAGAGTAGGTGCTCAAACATTGTTGAAATGAAGCAAAGACAAAACATCCCCACAAAAATGTGTACAAAGTATATAAAGAGGCAGTTCACAGGAAAGGAAAAACAACAAATGCACACCTGAAAGATGTCCAACCTCACTAGTAATTAAGAAACACAAGTAAAAATGAGATCTGTTTCTCTCTCATGAGTTTGTCAAAGAGCTAAATGTTGCCTAACCACTGGGGATAGGGAAACAGACACTTGCATGAGCTGGCACATGTCTCTTTGGAGGGTAAGTTGACAATGTCTGTTGAATATGAAAATGCACATGCTTCCTACTTGGAATTTATTCTACAGGTAAACACCAACAAATATGCAGATGTAAGTAAGAGACTTGCTCAGTGCAGTATTGTAACAGCAAAAACTGAAAACAAATGCCCATTGAAAAGGGAACTGTCTAGGGGCGCCTGGGTGGCTCCGTCAATGAAGTGTCCAACTCTTGGTTTCCATCTCAGTGTTGTGGGATTGAGACCCACATCAGGGTCTGTGCTAAGCACAGAGTGTGCTTAAGATTCTCTTCCTCTCCTTCTGCCCCTCCCCCACTAGCACACACTTGCTCTCTACATAAATAAATACTCTTTAAAAAAGGGGGACTGTCACTTGCAGAAAAATGAAATTGGACCATTTCCTTACACCACACACGAAAATAGACTCAAAATGGATGAAGGACCTCA
>PISX010027217.1:0-23297 GCA_004024625.1 Mellivora capensis | reverse complement strand
CAATAAAGGGACCAGACTAGCTAGTACATGGATAAGGGATTGAACTAATGTCTTTAGAGAATCTATTTTCACAGTTTTGAAATTGGATAGTGCTGTCATAGATTCAGAAAGCACCTCTTCCCCCATTGGCTTTAGAAATTGTTTTATGCTGTGGGGTGATTCAACATTTCTGTGAAATTGAGCAGAGAGATCATCATAGTTTATAGAAAAATGACCTCATCATGAATCTGGCCCATCTCTGCTGTCAGCTAGTCAAAGTCTGCTAAAAAACGCTAGAAAAAGAGGATTTTTTCCCATACACTTAGAATCTGGGCAGAAAATTTGATTCTTTCTCTTTTTTTCACCCCCCTCTACAGCCTGTCAAACCTTGTTATTCTTTTTTCTATCGCTTTATAAGAATCTTTCTTTTATTACTTGTCTCAAGTCTTTCTTCAGGTTCTTAGGTTTCTAGTGTATGTACTTTTTGTCTCTCCTTTGGTTTTATTCTGTTCCATTGTGGGGGACATGGTTATTCTGGCAGATCACAGTCATAGGTATTTATTAATTTGTTTCGTAAATGTTTGTGGAGCACATGATTTGTGCCCCAGAGGCCAGCATCTCCTTTCAGTGTATTGTACAGATGGTCAACTTATCTTAACTTGCGGTGGCTTATTCAGTTTCCTTTTTGCTAATTTTTTATAATATTTTTTTTATCACTTCCATTGTCCCCTGAAGTCTCTGCATTTCTTCTTGAGATTATTTTCATGAATTGCTAAATTAATGACTCTTAAGCATGTAACAGGGAACCTTTAGCTCTTCAGGTTGAAGGTAGTGCTACATTAAAAAAGGATCCACTACTGGCCTGCATGTGGTCAAGTTTCCACTTATGGTTCCTAAAGGGTTAGAAGCCTTGTTCAGGATCATTGACCTGGCAGCAAACAACTAAATCCAGAAATTTTTTTAGTTAATCTCAAAGCCCAGAGCCTGGGACTAGCTGTATTTCATTAATAACAATCTCAAATGTTTATCTTACTGCTCTCATTTGGGTCAGGCCTTTCATAGAATTTAAGCTCCATGAAAGCAGGGGCCTTGTTCTTTGCCATGTTCATAGTCCATAGAGCACTAACAGCTACATGGAAAGTGCTCAACAAATATTTGTGGAATAAATTTACCATGAGTGGTGATGGCATAGGAGAGACCTATGGAAGAGGATGGAACCAGGAGATGAGGAAGTAAACCTATATTTAATGTACCCAGCACTACTCTATGTATAATTTAATTTATTCTTACAAGAATCCTATGAAATAGGGGTTATTTCCCTTTTTTATGTAAGGAAATTAAATCTCATAGGAGTTAAGTAACTTGTCCAAAGTCATACAACTAATTTATGGCAGAGCTAGAACTCAAATACAAGTTTGTCTGATTGTAATGTATATCTTCTTCACCTTCCTATTCTTTACTTGTGATTTAGGAACGTATGAAAATGGAGGAACTAGGACCATGGGTGGAGGGGGACTTAAATTTATACTAAGTGCTGCAAATTTTCTATGACATTTTCTAAATTTTCTTAAAGATTTTTGAGTTTCTCTTTCAATAGTAGTATAAAAGAAACAAATTTAAATCCTAATTGGGATTCTCTGGATAACCACTTTATAACTGAGCCCTGCTGCATGATTTCCTGGAAGGCTTGTATTTGGGCTTATGTTTTCAGTTTTGCTGCAGACAAGTGGTACTCTTTAAATGTCACAATGCATTATAAAGAGGACAAAGGTGGACTTGATCCATAATCACTGCTGTGTAACATGTTAGGGCCGAGAGACATCATCAATATAGGGTTAACACAAAAGAATTTGTACCATATTAGTCAGCATTCTTTATGTTGGAAGTAGCAGCTTAGTTTCAACAAAACATTATCATTCATCACATTAAATTAGTGTTAATTTGAAGTTTATTAATTTTGTAGTTTTGATTTATTCAATTTTTAAATTTTAGTTTTTGTAGCTGTATTGGAGCATAAGTTGTTTATACCTAGTTTTATGTTTGTACATTCTTAAGTGATTCTGTAATAGAATGTTTTGCCAACATGATAGTGTTTTATACTTACATTCTTTTTTCTTGTAACATGGATGCACACTTTATTCAAGTTTGAAAAACAATGATATAGTTGTTTGTGGGCTAGTGTATATATGTCTCTTATTAGGTTGTAAATTCTCAAAGACAGAGATGGCATGATACTCATTTTATAATTCCTACTTCAGCTCCTGATGCCTAGCATAATATGTGGTCATTCAACCATTCAACAAATATTTACCAAGAATCTCAAATTCCAGGCACTAGGTAGACCCTGGTAATTCAGAAGTGAAGGTGACTGGCAAGTTCCTTGCCTTTATAGAGCTTACATTCTAATAGGGAGAAGACAGACAATAAATAAACACATATAGAAAATAAAATGCTTACATATCGATAAATGCTATGGGGACATAAACAAATCATTTTCATCTTCAACATTTCACTGATGCTGCTCTTGTTAAGATCCGCCATGCCCTCCGTGGTGCCAGATTCATTGACTGCTTTCTGTTTTTATCTGTTTTGCTCAGTGGGTGTTTTATACGAAATCATTTTTTATATACTGAGTTCTTTTAAATAACATTCTTGGACCCTGAATCATTCTCTACTGTCTATTTGCTCAGAACCTAGATTTACCTTGTTTGCCCAGATTTTTTTTTTCTTCGTGGTTTTCTTTTTTTTCCTTTTTTAAAAAAATTTCATTTCTTTTCAGCATAACAGAATTCATAGTTTTACACCACACCCAGTGCTCCATGCAATGCGTGCCCTCCATAATACCCACCACCTGGTCTTCGTGGTTTTCTTAAAATTAATTTCCAAATTTATGCCTAATCTCCTCATGGAGACTGCACAACTTGAGAGCAAAGGGTGTCTTCTACTTGTCTACACCTGTATATTGCTCTACACATAGTGAATGTACAATAGTATTTGACTCGACTAATTAGGCTCTGCTTTCTTGCTTGCCATAGTTTTAAAACTATGTTTACTGGAAACATTGGGTTCTAGAAATCTGACCCATGCAGGAGCTGATGGATCTGATGAATGGGCTCCCTCCACACTCTATATAACAGAGTTTTCTTCCCTTCCTTCCTTCCTTCCTAGATTTTGTTTGACAAACCTTCACAAAAAATTATTTTTGAAAACCATAGTACACTTGTTTGTATGCCATTTTATTAAGTTATAGAAACTAACTGGTGCATATTTGGAGGGTATACCTGCTTTTGTCTGGTAGAGTAGAGGCAATTAATTTTTCCCTTTTGTTACAAAAGTAAATGACTAAATAGCATAACTTCATATTTAAATGTTTCTTTTTTTTATTTCATTTCTTTTCAGCGTAACAGAATTCATAGTTTTACACCACACCCAGTGCTCCATGCAATGCGTGCCCTCCATAATACCCACAACCTGGCTCCCCCAACTTCCCACCCCCCGCCCCTTCAAAACCCTCAGGTTGTTTTTCAGAGTCCATAGTCTTTCATGGTTCATTTAAATGTTTCTTGTGGAGGTGCCTGGGTTGTAGGTTGAGTGTCTGTCTGACTCTTGGTTGGAACTCAGGTCATGATCTCATGGGTCATGAGATTGAGCCACACATCAGGCTCTGTGCTCAGTGGGGAGTCTGCTTGAAGATTCTCTCCCTCTGCCCCTTATCCCCCTCATGCACTCTCTCTAAAATAAATAAATCTTTTACAAAATGTTTCTTGGATTTAGTCCTGTTCAATCATCTAGTTTTATAGGTGAGGAAATGAGTCAGATAATATGATCTTCATAAGGCTAGGTGGCTAGGCAATGGCAGTTGGGAGTAGAGCTCAAATCTCTCAATCTTTTCATGACCTCATGCTGCATTTATAAATACACAATTTCTGATTTTATGTCAATTCTGATACATTGCAGTGTGCGATAAGAAGTTACAGAGATTGAGAGACATGAATATAACATATAGTTATGCTGCACTGTGACTTTTTGTATCAACCTGAGTTATATGGAATAAGTAGGTAACTAGATGGAGAAACACACATGAGCATGTGTGGATTTGCATGCATATCGATAGCACTTAAATGTTTGTTGAATTGCATAGACCAAGCTGTTTATATATATATGTCTCCAAAGTCTAATATTTTTCTTTCCTTCCTCTACCATTATCACCATTCCCATGGCGATCATTAATAAAGAACAATGATGAAACTGATGTCGAGTAAGATGCCAGAGATGTGACTAAGATAAATCTAAATGGTTAACAATTATAAGGTTGGAAAACATAACTCTAGGCCTTGGTACTCTAAAAATCAATCCTGAGCATACTTCTTAGGTCCAGAGCTTCACCTTTCCTGTATTCCATTTTCCTTAAGTAATGAGAGTTTGCTGTACCAATTACAGTGCAAGTAAAGAAGGCAGGGATGTCAAACATTGTACCAAGCCTGAACTGTCATTTCAGACATAAAACAAGCTCTAACTCAGGATAGTAGTTAAGAGCAGGGATTCCATAATCAAACAAATCTGGGTTAGAATCCTTACTGAGGAAGTGACCTCTTATATTTCCTTAATTTCTCTCAGCCTCATTTTTCTCTTCTGTGAAATAAAGATAATAAGAGAAACTTCCTAGTAGGTAGTTGTAAGGCAGAGGTGGAATAATGCTTGTAAATTCCTTAATGTGTCTGGATCATAGTGAGGGTTCAATAAATATAAACCTTTATTATTGCTTTGTTATTGTTATTACTAGTTTTGTTAGTGTTACTATTGTTTTGTTGTTATTATTAATTACTAGTTTATCTTGCTGTACCCTCAGAGACTATGCTCCCAACTCTAGTCTTTACAACTATGCTAGTGAAATTCTCTGTTTTGGCTTCTTTTCTCCCTACTGTTATTATAACTGACTTTTGCTGCCTTTTTTGTTTAAACTTTTTAAGTGAAAAGATCTGACTGATTTAGACTATCACCACCTTTGTAAGGCAGAGTTCTTATGCCAGCCCATTTCATAGCCTTTGGCTAGTCTAGCAATTGACCAATCTTGGGTTAGGTACTCAGTACTCACCAGGCTGGCTGAGGTAGCTTATGTGTAGGTAATCCCTCAGAAAGGAATACAGGCAAGAATTAGGCATTCTGATGCTTCCTAAAAGAGAATGACAGCTTATACCTACCATGTTGCTTGACCAATACAGGAAATTTAGGAAAAAAGAGCCAAATTGTTTTTTCATTTCCACACATGAGTGAAATCATATGGTGTTTGTCTTTCTCCTTCTGACTTATTTCACTTATAATACTCTGTAGATCCATCCATGTTGCTACATATGTCAAGATCTTATTCTTTTTGATGGATGAATAATATTCTGTCATACACACTCACACACACCCCCCACATCTTTTTTTTCAATCTTAAAAATTTTTTTAAAATTAACATATAATGTATTATTAGCCCCAGGGGTACAGGTCTGTGAATCGTCAGGCTTATACACTTCACAGCCCTCACCATAGCACACACCCTCCCCAATGTCCATAACCCAACCACCCTCTCCCTACCCCTTAAGCCCCAGCAACCCTCAGTTTGTTTTGTGAGATTAAGAATCTCTTATGGTTTGTCTCCCTCCCGATCCCATCTTGTTTCATTTTTTCCTTCCCTACCCCCAAGCCCCTCACATTGCCTTTCAGATTCCTCATATCAGGGAGATCATATGATAATTGTTTTTCTCTGATTGACTTATTTCGCTCAGCATAATACCTTCTAGTTCCATCCATGTCATTGCAAATGGCAAGATTTCATTTCTTTTGATGGTTGCATATTATTCCATTGTATATATATATATAATACATCTTCTTTATCCATTCATCTGTTAATGGACACCTAGGTTTTTTCCATAGTTTGGCTATTGTGAACATTGCTGCTATAAACATTTGGCACACACCCCACATCTTAAACAGAGTCTTAAATACAGAGAAGAAGCTGGTGGTGGCTAGAGGGAATGTGGATAGGAGAATGGAAGAAGTAGACAAAGGAAATTAAGAAGTACAAACTTATAGCTATAAAATAAATAAGTAATGAAGATGAAAAGTACGGTATAGAAAATATTGTCAGTAATACTGTAGTAACATTGTGGTGATGGATGTTGTCACGGTAAGTGTTGAGTAATGTATAGAATTGTAAAATCACTGAGAGGTAATATACCTGAAACTAATATAACATTATATGTTAATTATACTTCAATTAAAAAAAAAAGCCTTGCAGAAGAGAGCTAGGGCAGTGAATAGTCATGGCAGCCAAGGTGATAAGGTCAAGAAGGAAGGAATGATTGCTAGAGTCAAATGCAATAGCAAAATCCATCCAATCTGATGAGATGGGAAAAGCATCCATTGTATTTGACAAGCAGGAGTTCTCTGGTGACCTTAGTGAACATAGTAGTGGTGTATTCTGTCTGCAGTGAAGGATGTCTAATAAAGAATTTTATATCGTTAAAAATGCAAGAATTGGGGACGCCTGGGTGGCTCAGTTGGTTGGACGACTGCCTTCGGCTCAGGTCATGATCCCGGAGACCCGGGATCGAGTCCTGCATCAGGCTCCCAGCTCCATGGGGAGTCTGCTTCTCCCTCTGACCTTCTCCTCGCTCATGCTCTCTCACTGCCTCTCTCTCAAATAAATAAATAAAATCTTTAAAAAAATGCAAGAATTGAAAAAAGAGAGCCAAATTGTAATACTTTGATTAATAACACATATGATGCTTAAATGAGTAAACTCTATGCCATTTGTTTAGGCAATAGTATTGTTTGTTAATTTGGGCAACAGAGAAAAAGAAGCTTAGAATTAATAGACTAAATGAAGGTCACTCAGGGCAAAACCTGTATTTGTGATATATGATTAGAGTCTATCCAATTTTCTGACAAACAGTAGCTACCTAAGGAAGAACAGAATGTGCAGTCAGCCTTTCAGAATTCTGTTGACTAACCTCCTGTGAATTATAGATGGTCATACAGCTGCTTGGAGAGATTTCTTCCCATGACAGTCTGACCTCAAATACTCTCAAAATTATTTAGTACTTTTTTCACTATACCATTTGTATGAATCCTGTTTGGCTAAAGATAGACAAGATATAGTAACTGATTTTTTTTTTTTTTAACTTTAAGTGAATCCATCTGATGATCGGGAGGGATTTTTTTTTCTTGGATCTCCAAAGCTATGTCCTAAATTTCCAACTGGAAAACATTGTGGCAGCTGCTAGCTATACATTCTTCAGGGATAAGGTTCTGATGTCCTTGGCATCTGCCTGCATAGTGACTGTTATTAGAGGCTTATGCTTCTAGGTACAGAACAAGCCATGAAAATAGTGGCAAGCTTTTTTGGAAATCAGGAGATTCAAGTCCTGACTTAGTTATTCCTAGCTTTGTGGTCTTGGAGAAGTCAGTTTAATTCACTGGTCCTGGGTTCTTCATTTGTACAATTAAGAGTTAATAAGATGATTCTCAGCCCTTCCACAGGTCTGGCACTCATGATTCCGACTCAGGTTTCTTTTCTTTATTATATTGGCCCATTTAGTGTTTTGTTTCTAGGTCATGCCTTGTAATTTTATGCTCTTGTCTTTTGTACCATACATATATTTTTTCATTCATTCATTAATACATGCATGTATCCATTCATGTATGTATCCTTTATTCTGAATTTATTGAGCATGTATTATTTTCCTGGCAATGATGTTATAAAATTTATTGACATGATCTCTGCTTTCAGGATCCTTAAAGTCAAATATGGATTATGAAGTGTCCCTGTCTGCGTTTCCAACCTCTTCTCAGCACTCTTCTCTTTCTCCATTGGATTTCTTTAAAGTCTTTGACATATTTTCTCCTTCCTTAGGTTTTTACACATTTTCCATCCCTTCCACTTCCCTGTGGTTCCAAACAAACTCCCATGGGTGCAGGTGCCTATGCATCCTTAGGTCTCGGTTGAAAGTTCTCTTTTCTTTGAGAAACAAGCTTCCTAAAATAGACTTTCTATCATGTATTCTATTACACCATATACTTCCAGACATTCATGACACTGTAAGTGATAACTTGATTAAATGATTACATATGTCCATAACATGTTCAGAAAGAAAATTTTACTTTTGGATAATATGAATGTACATGGATTCCCAGGGGTGCTGCAAAATCCTTGTTTTCCTTTCCCATATATCTATTCATACAGAGTATACCCCTGATGGGAATAAGAGGTCTCTACTTTATGGTCTTCCTACCTTTTTCTGCTTTTGTTTTGACTGTCTGTCTCCTTCAGTGATTTCATCTATTTCCCCCTGGGGAGCTGGAGGAACGGTGTCATATTTTCAGGTCTGTACATCTTTGAAGATTAGTTTAGACCCTTCAGGTACTTTACAGTGAAAACTCTACAAGACAAAGAAATCCTTCAGGTACTTTACAGTGAACACTCTACAAGACAAACAAGTCTTTCTCTGTCTAATATGTTGTAGCATAGCTTCAATATGTTACTGTGCTCATCTTGGCTTCCCTAAAATAACAAAATAGAAAAGAAATAAAGGAGGTAGAGAAATTTGTTTTGCCTCACCTGTTTATTGTACTTTTTCCCCCCTTTCTGCTAGACTGTTAGTTTTTATTAGGACAAAGACCAATCTGACTTATTCACTGCTGTATCTCCATATTTGGCACATCTTGCCTGGTTGATAAATATTTGTGAAATAAATAAGTGAATGAATGAAAGGTGGGAAAGACAGACTAACAAATTTATTTACTTTAGTAACAACAGTGACAACTAACAATAATAACAACAACCTTAGTGAGTTGTTGCATAGCATAGACATATATTCAAAGGTAAATAATATTCAAAGAACATAACGTATGTATTATAGTTTTGTAAATCCTAAAAATATACAGCTACTTTGGCAAGACATGGGTAAGCTGTGGTCCCTGCACCAGCCAAATCGGTGCCACTTGAAATTTATCAGAAAAGTACATTTTGAGGCCGACTCCAGACTTACTGAATCAGAAACTCTGGTGATGTGGCTCGGTAATCTGTTTTTTAAAATCAGCTTTCAGGTGATTTTGGTGCATGATAAAATTAGACAACCACTGCTTGTAAGGGATAAAAAGTGGTGTGACGTGGCCTTTAACTCTGCAAAGCTTGTGTGTAGGGAGATAAAACATATGTATCAGTGATATGGGTCTGAGAATCACAAGATAAATGCAAAGGCAATAAAGGGGAGGAAAGGAGAAATGACTTTTGGTGAAAGAGGCTTCAGGAGGAAGGAACCTTTGAGGTGGAACTGCTGGGTCATGGTCCATAAAACATTCTAGATGAAAAGAAAAACAAAATAAACAAAATCCATGTAAACCCAGAGCAAAACAAAGAAAATACAATGATTACTCTAGACATAAAAAGGCAATTTGTAATAGTGAAGACTGTAGGCTTTGGAATTAGTCATATGTAATTCCTATCCTGGCTCCAATAGTTATGAACTAAACAAGGACAATCTTCCTAATCTCTCTCTACCTGAGTTTTCTCTTCTGTAAAGTGTATAAAATGGTAGTACCTATTTCATAGAATTCTTGGGATGTGTGAGTGAGGTAATATATATACAGTGCTTAACTAGTTACAGTAAAGGCTTGAGAAATGGTACTTATTTTTATTAACACAAAAATACCCTGTTAAAGTTGAAAAGTTAGGCAAGGGGACTTCTACATTCTAGATATAGTATTTTTAAAAAAATAATTTTTAATATTTATTTTAAGGCATTGAAAAAACTTTGAAATAGTATCAATATAGAAAGTACAGAACAAATTTTTTATCTCTTGAACCAGTTGAGAGTAAGTGGTCAACCGGTTGTTTCATCTCCTCCTGGGTACTTTAGACATATTTCCTTGGAAGAAGGACATTTTCCTACATAACTGCAGTGTGACTACCAGAATCAGGAGATTAACAAATGTCCCAGTAAAATGTGCTTTATAGCAAAGAATCCAGTTTATAATTACACATTGCCTTTAGTTGTGTCTTTTAATTCCTTGATTCTGGGACATTTCCTCAGCCTCTATTTGTTTTTTTTTTTTTTTTTTTTTTTGACTGACACCTCTGAAGATAGGAATATCACAGAGGCAAGGCTGTTTGCTTTTCATTCATCCTATCAGGAGGTACATGGTTATATTTGTTCCATTTACTGATGATGTTTACTTTGAACACTTGATTGAGGTTATGCTCAAGTTCTGGGTTCCTCCACTGTGAATTTACTCTTTTCCCTTTTCTGTGTATTTACACATGTACACATTTATACCAGGTCTATTGAAAACTGTGAGATCACGCTGATACCTTCCATTCCAATCCAGTCTAACATATTTCATTGCAGTTTTCTCCATTTCCATATTTTGAGCTCATTTTCTGATAGACTCTTATTAAACTTATTTTATTTACTAATTTGATCAATTTCCCTGTATGCAACCAACCTTTTATTACCACTGCCATAGATACCCCCCGCATCAAACTCAGGCTCTCACGAACTAGGCCTCTGTAGTTACCTCTCTGCATAGATGAGCTCCTCACCCTGCTTAGATGGAACAAAACACCCAGGCCCTTCCCACAGCATGGATGTCCTTCACATAGTGGTCAGGTTTTGACTCCATGCTCTAACATAATCTAACCTGTTTGGCCCTCTTAGGTCTGTTTTGGTTTCAGTAGCTCACTTGAGGTTACGTCTCTGAGAGAACTCCTTCCTCAGTTTGTCAGTCTCTGGGGGACTCTGCTCTGGGCCTCCTTCACATGTAGATACCCTCCTCACTTTGCTTCAGTTCTAGCATCCTTCTCTGGGCCACCAAAGTTCCTTTGCTCAGCCTCCTCCACCACCAGAATAGACCTTGCTATACTTCACCTAATGGACTTCAGATGGAATAGTCCAGGAAGGGGATGGAAGGGAAGGGAAAAAGAGGAAGGGACTAGGAAGAGGAGAAGGAAAATAGGAAGAGGAACTAATAAATGTATTTTTCAATAAAGGAAGAGCAAGTATTACTATTTTTAGATTGTGAGTGAAACTACTAGCATGACGTTTTCTGTGACTAAGAATAGGCTGGTTGATCTTCTCATTTGATTATGGGGTCTGCTGTGGCTTTCCAGCTGTTTCAAGATTATTGCACAACATTAGGTAGTCTGAGAGAACAACAGAGTTTCCTGTCACATTTGTGTACTGCGACAGATTGGATGGTTCTTGTACCATAAAAACCTGCCGTGCCTCAGCTGGCTTTCTGCTCTCACTTTAGAACAAAAGGCGGTATATTTTATTTAGCCAAATAAAAGTAAGCTAATAATAGCTTAAAGACATGGGATAGCATATTTTCTAATCTGTAATTCTGTATTTGGACATACAGTTTTCTCTGATGCAAACCCTTTAGATATTGAGGAAGTTGGGAAGAGAAGGTAGGACATGTTCAGTTGCTCTAGACTGTAGTTTTAACAATTTTACTTAAACAGTACATTTTAATCCTATTACTTAGCACAATAGATCATAACCTTAATATAACATAATGGATGTGATTATACATGTGCTACAATGATATGTATATGATAACTATCTATAAATTAATATAATTTATACAATATAAAATTATAACAATTTTATTTATGTATACTAATATAATTATATATAATGGAAGTTATATAATTATAATAAAATATAAATTTTATAGGAGTATATTTTCAATAACTTAACAGTCTAAAATTGATCTTTCAGATAAATAGATACCCTGGTGCTGAAGAACAGTGTTCTTTTTGAAATTAACCATCAGCTGCCACTTCTTGGACCAATTCCAAATGAAGTGATTACAGACTGCCATTTGAATCAGTCTTTTTGGAGCAGTAGAATGTGACACTTTTCTTAAGCTGATATTAGGTGTTCAATTTTCCAAAAGAAGGACTAAGATTTTGGTATTTATGTAGAAAGTTCTATCCAGTCTTGTCTTAAGATTTAGAACTATATGTCCAAAACAGGAAAAAAGTAAAGAAGTAAAAACTAAAAATAATATTTTGGAAAATTGTAGTAAGTTGTATAAGAGTCCCTCTATACCAGATTTAAAGAGATGAGAAGGACACTGTCTTTTTGCATATCACAGATAGAATTTTATTTTCTTACTTAACACATGTCTCTGTGGGTAACTTCTCCCTGTAGACTGAATACTGTTCTGGCCTCATTTAGTTGGTTAATTGGATTGATTATAAAATTGCATAAAATCACCATTAAACAGAATATTAAGTAAATCTGTACTTAAGTGCTTGACAGTAAAAACTTCCCTCACAGTCTGGTTTCTTATTTCATACCTATCTTGCCATCTTCTTCTCTTCTTATTTTCTGTTTGTTCCAATTCCACAGGAAAAAATTGTTATGATAGTATTGCACAACTACTATTTATTGAATACCCTGTGTTCATGACATGTATAAAGCAAACTTGAGAAGCTGTTGATGCCAATAAATTCATCTGTAGTAATCTCTTTTTAAGATTCAATTGTCTCCAAACTTAACTATGCTGACAATCTGTAGCTACCTCTATATAGAAGCATCCTTGCTTCCCTGTGGCATTCATCAGCTAGAAAGATATGGTCCCTGGAACCCAAACTCTCATTCTGTTTGAATTTTTGCTGATGGAGAAAGAAACGAAATAGCTTCTGCTAAGCACTGTGCAGTTGCGATTAGTTAAAGTATTCTTGGTAACAGGCCTTGGAAAGTTTTTGAAAGAGTTCCTTAGGTTTGATTTTCCTTCCATCTGGTGATCTGAAGAAGTTCTTAAATGATATTCTAGTCATGCATTTACAATGAGATATGCTTGTTTTAGCATTGATACCATTCAATTAGCCCCCAGTGTTCCATTAGGCAGATTACTGCTGCATGTTGTAGCAAAAAGAATGTAGGCTTTTGCGTCAAATGTGGATTCCAATCCTAGCCTTGCTGCTGCTCAGTCTGATGACCTTGTGCAAGTCTCAGTTTCTCCATCTCTAAAATAGTCTAAATATAGTCTAAAATAGGTGTAATAATAATGCTTCATAATATAGTGGCAAGCCATAGTGAAATAAATGATGTTTTCAATGTATGGGTGTCTAACATATGGTGGGTAAAGAACAAATGTTAATTGCTAATTTCTTTTCTCCTTTCCTCCCTCAATGAGTGATATCAGTACCTAATCACAGACTGGAAGATATTTAGGATTTTGGGGGTTGGACAGTAGGTATGCAGAAATATGGAATTTAAAACCCTATAGGATCATACAAGATTATTTACAGTTATTTGTCAGCCCAAGATTTATAGAGTTTACATAGTAAGTCTTTGTGAAAGAAGTTTTTTTTTTAACATTCTTGGATCTTGGATGATTGATGTGAAATTGAACATTAATTATCTCCTAGATATAGAATAAGACACACCTGGTGGTGGTTTGGGAGTTTAAGTGCTGATAAAAGTTAGCTGATTTGCATTAACAGTATCTTGAGTTTATTTAGTGCCTGCTTTTTGAGCAGCTTGAAGTATCACACTTACTCATCAAAGAGATAGTTTGAATTAAAATTTGTTTTAGGGGTTGTATTTTTAAAAACCTTTTTTGAGGAAAAAAATACCGTGTGTTGCCTCATGCACATCTTACTGCATTTCTACAAAAATTTCTGTTTCAATTAGCTACATTTTAAAAAACGTAAATAACAGTTTTCTGCCTCCTTCTCAAGTATTGATTCTATTTGATTACTCCAAGTGTCTGCACTCATGACTGTTCCAGAAGAAATTACTCCTAGCTAGGCTTATTCTGTGTTCAGGTTTTCAACATTTAATGAGACTTCCTGTGTACATGGCATTGTTCAAAGATGATGTATTAATCAAAAGAATAATAACTAACATTTTTTCAGTATGTTCTATGTAACTGTTCAGCTCTTTGGAGTACTGACATATGTAAAATTTTTAGGTGAAGAAACCGAAGCTGAGAGGAGTTAAATTTAGTAAGTAGCAGAGCCAGGGTCTGTTTTTCTGACTTTAATGCTCATGCTTTAACTTTTAGATTAGTATATTACTTCAGTTATATTCTATTGATCTTCTTTCTCTTCCATCACATTCTGCACTTTATACTTTGTTCCTATTAGAGTTTTTTCATATATATATATATATTTTTTTTAACAAATGTTACTGGATATTTCTCACTTCCATGTTTATCCACAATATGCCCTAGTTCCCTTACTGTTTTTAAAAACTTTAAAAACTGTATGATATTTTGATATATTTTCAAACCTAAAAAATAGTACAAAGAGCTCTTGTATACTTACTTTACCCAGATTTAACCAATTGATTACATTTTCTCTATCATTTTGTCTATGTGCATATTTCTCTTTATATCTAGATACATATACATACATATATATATTTATGCACATTATTAATGAGTCCTTTGAGAATGAGTTGGGGATATTAGTACCCTTTATCACTAAATACTTCCATGTATACTTCCTAAAAACAAGAATATTCTCTTCCATAAATTAGTGCAATTATCAAAATCAGGATAGTTAACATTGATGCAATGCTATTATCTTATGCATAGTTTCATCAGTTGTCTCCAAAATGCCTTTTATAGCTCTGTTCCCCCAGGCCATTATCAAACTAGGATTACAAATTATATTCAGTTGCCATGCATCTTTAGGTTCCTTTAATCTGCAGTACCTCATCAGCCTTTCTTTTTTATTTTATTATGTTTTTTGGAGTAAAGTGATATAGTTATATATAGTGCCTTAATAAACCATGTGCAGGAGGATGTTGTGTGCATTTTCTAGTTGGAAGAGAACCAGTAGTAACAACTGATGAGGCAACCAGTGGAGAAATTGAGTGTGGCCTGGGAGGCTAGCAGGCTGTCCAGATGTGTCCTACAAGGAGTCACTTTCCTAGTCTAGGTAACAGTCTGTGAAGTCTGGGTTTAGTTTGATAGGCTTAAAATTTGACTTTGCTAGAATACCAAATTGACCTTCTAGAAACTGACTACAAGAATTATAGTCACAGAACACTCTAACAATCAGAATATAACTCTTAAGCTCATTAGTGAATTCTCTTCCTCCAGTCCAGACTAGAGTCTTTCTTCTCTTGACCTTGACATTTTTTAAGATTATAGGCCAGGTATTTGTAGAATGTCCTACAGTTTGGTTTTGTTTCATATTTTTTCATGATTAGATTCAGTTCAGTAATTTCTGGAAGGAGTATCACAGAAATGATGCCATGTTTGTCTTGTGCGTGATAATGGAAGACGTTAGTTTAATTTGTGGGAAGATACTATTAGACTATCTGTAAAATTATGTTCTTCTCCATTTTTTACCCACTCTTTGCAATGTCCAGTAGTGATTTTCTACTGTTGGAATATTATTGGTTGGAATTCTACTGTAAGGAAGAGGTTTCCCTTTTCCATTTAATCATTTATTCATTGTTTCAGAATGTTCTCATGGATTCCTATTTTTTTCATAAGTTATAATCTGCTACTATTATTAAATTATTTTAAGGCCAGATTATTCCAGATTTGGTCAGTAGGAGTCCCTTTAAGCTGATTTTGTGTGCTTTTGATGTGATCCCTTAATTTTTCATCATTTTATTATATTCTGGTGCAACAGAATGTCCCAGGTTCATTTTATAATTTCCCTGCTATAGCCCTCAAGTGAACCTTTCTGGTTCCTTTTAGTAAAGTATCTTGAAATTAACGTTGCCTTCCTCATCCAACCATCCATTCCTTCCTCCCTTCCTCTCTCCCTTCCTTCCTCCCTTCCTTCCTTCCTCTTTGTGCTTTGTCTAGGCATAGAAAAAACACAATCATATCAGAACATTGTAGAAATTTAATAGAACCTTTGCATGTAAACGTTTCCTCATCCTCTTGTCTTGCCTTTTCAGTATCTATTTGGTTTTATTATGTGTTAGTCTTTGGAATCTGAGTTTCACAATGATCCCTGCTTTGCTTTAGCCTCTTTTGTTTCCTGTCTTGGTATTTGATTTGTACCTAGCCCTGACCTAGTTTCCACTCTCGATTCTTGACTGTAAAATTTAACTTATGTTTTCTTTTCACCCATATTTAACTTTAAACTACCTCTCAGATTCAACCCCATTCTTCTAGTTCCAGGTAATATTCTGAAAGAATCTTTGGCTGCAGGCGTAAGATGAAGACACTTGCTACACTGATAAAGCCTTTACTGAGGATTCTGTTTCTGTGTTTCATTGTGTAGTAGTCTTGGACTCAAATGAACCAGGGCAAGGATAATTTTTTTTTCTTTGCAGAAGAGAAAGTAAGGTATCTGATGCAGCATAAAGAAATTGGATATGAGCATTTATCTGACTCTCCAAACAGAACCAAGTGTTCAAGGAAGGCTAATGGAACAACAAGACTGCACTTTGTAACATCCTTAAATATAGTAAAATCAACTGTGTTATACTGTTCAGCTGAATTCATTATCACATATGTGGTATGGGAAATCCTACAGAGAACGAGATGCTAGAAGAATAATAAGGCATATGTATTAAAAGAAAGCACATCTTAGGGGCACTTGGGTGGCTCAGTGGGTTAAAGCCTCTGCCTTCGGCTCAGGTCATGATCTCGGGGTCCTGGGATCGAGCCTCGCATCGGGCTCTCTGCTCAGCGGGGAGCCTGCTTCACCCTCTCTCTCTGCCTGCCTCTCTGCCTACTTGTGATCTCTGTCAAATAAATTAAAAAAAAATCTTAAAAAAAAAAAGAAAGCACATCTTAGAAAGATTATCCTGGGCTCGCTCTCTCTCTCTGACAAATAAATAAATAAATGAAATCTTAAAAAAAAAAAAAAGAAAGATTATCCTGGGGCACCTAGGTGGCTCAGAGGGTTAAACCTCTGCCTTCAGCTCAGGTTATGGTCCCAGGGTCCTGGGATCGAGTCCCACGTCAGGCTCTGTACTCAACAGGAGCCTGCTTCTTTCTCTCCCTCTGCCTGCCATTTCCTCTGTTTGTGCTCTCTCTCTGTCAAATAAATAAATAAAATCTTAAAAAAAGAAAGTTTATCCTATCTTTGTTCAGACTGGAAGGTAAGAATCCTCAGCTGATTTCAATGAATTATTGGGATTAAACAGCTTTGGTGAGTTATAGCCATATGTGCTAAGCATAAAAACTAAATAACCAACAATAACAAGCTCCAAGAAGATGACTACAATTGTCTCTCCTTATAGCAAGAAGGCTGAGATGGCAGGAAACAAAAGAGCTTTTCCTTAGTCACTTTTATGCCAGCCTATGAGCTAATGGATAAGAAAGTATGTAAATATGTTAAACATTCTTCATTCTGGTTACTTATTTGTTTTACTGTAGTTAAGTAGATAATTGCAGAGCAGTCCGTGAGTCATACAAGAAAAGTCTCATGATTTTAGAGTCATACTTTCTTAATTTAATTCAAATCATGTTACAAGGAAATCCATTTCTCCATCACTCACCATATTCACAATTACAGTGAATTTTGGTCATTTCAAAAAAACGAAATCTTCCTGTTTTGAAAAAAGATTTGCTACTTCTGGGGATGAAGGTGTTCAAAATAAATTCCTCAGATGCTTGAAGGCACATCTCAAACAGGAATTCAAAGGATCTTCTGAGGAAATAACACCATCATTGAAATAAATATGCCATGTTGGATTGTCTTTGCTTGGAAGAAGATGAAATATCTTCAGTATATGAGCTTATAAGAGTGTGTTTAAACAATCCTATTTATTTTGGATTCCCTTGATCACACTTTTTGACATTTGAAGAACTAATTGATGTTCTAGAGTCATCATCACAGAAGCCAGATATCATCTTTATGGAGTAAAGATTGAACCAAAAGAGAAAGATTGGACAGAGTAGGAGCTGTCTCAGACATCACCTAAAAGAATTATTTTGAGATTCATCCATGTTGTGTATGTCAATAGTTTGTTCCTTTTTATTGCTGAATAGTATTCTATTATATGGATATGCCACAATGTGTTTATTCATTCATTAGTGGACTTTTGGGTTATTTCCTGACTTGACTTTTTGTAGGGTCATATACATTTTCTTTTTTCTTAGATAATACCTAGAACGTGAATGGTTGGATTATACATTAGTTCTTTTTTTTTTTTTTAATTTATTTGACAGAGAGAGAGAGACATCACAAGTAGGCAGAGAGGCAGGCAGAGGGGAAGTGGGAAGCAGACTCCCCGCAGAGTGGAGAGCTCGATGTGGGGCTGGATCCCAGGACCCTGAGATCAGGACCTGAGCCGAAGGCAGAGACTCAACCCACTGAGCCACCCAGGCGCCCCGGATTATACATTAGTTCTATGCTTAACTTTTTAAGAAACTGAAAAAACTGTTCTTCAAAGTGGCTGTACCATTTTTCATTTTTAGTATCAGAGTATGAGAGTTCCAGTTCACTCACATCCCTATCAGTGCTTGGTGTGTTCAATGTTTTTAATTTTAGCCATTCTAATAAATGTGTAGTTGTATCTCATTGTACTTTTGATTTTTCATTTCCCTAGTGACTAAGATACTGAGTATCTTTTCATGTGTTTATTTGCATCTGTTATTTTTTTTTATAATTTTTTTTTGAAAGACAGAGATCACAAGTAGTCAGAGAGGCAGGCAGAGAGAGAGGGGGAAGCAGGCTCCTCACTGAGCAGAGAGCCCGATGTGGGGCTCGATCCCAAGACTGGGATCATGACCTGAGCCGAAGGCAGAGGGCTCAACCACTGAGCCACCCAGGTGCCCTGCATCTGTTATTTTCATCAGTGAAGTGCCTGTTCAAATCTTTTGGCCATTTTTCTATTGGATTATTTGGTTTCATATTCATTTTTAGAGTTCTTTATATATTCCAGATACAAGTTTTTTTTAAAATCATAAATATGATTTGCAAAGGAATAATTCTATGTTCATAGTTATTTTCCCTCAAAAGTTTGAAGTTATTATTCTGCTGTTTATATTACATTATTGCTTTTGATAAGTCTTATTAGTCTTTTCTCTTTGACTGCTTCCATGATCTTTGCTTTGTCTTTGGTATTTTGCAATTTTATTATGGTATGCACATAGCTTTTACTTATTCTCTTTCATATAAGTTGTTATGTTCAGTTTCTGAATTCATACTTTCATAAGTCCTAAAAATTTTATATCCTTTATCTCTTTAAATATCACTTGTTATTTATTCTTTTTTCTCCTTAAACATATCTGTTAGAAAAATATTGGACTTTCTTATCCATTCTGTACATAGTCAATTAATACTTTCATATGTTCTATTTCATCTTCTCTCATGTTGAATTCTGACTTTTTTCTTTGGGAATATTTTCCAGTTCTACTTTATTTAATCTGCTGTTTAACCTAGCCTTTGAATTTTTAACTTTAAATAATTACACATTTTTCTAACATTTTATTATGAACGTTTTCAAACAGCAAAGTTATAAGAATACGACAGTGAGTACCTGTACACCTACCACATAGATTTTATCATTAGCATTTTATTATATTTATTATATGTGATATCAATCCATACCCCTAGCTCCATTAATATATTTTTAAAGAATTGTATTTTTAAATTTTAGAAGTTACATTTGTTTCTTCTCATTTTGCATGTTCACTCTTCCTAGGTCTTGTTATTTGCTTATCTTTGTGAGTATGGCCATCATTTATCCAACACTTTACATAGCTTTTCTTTGTTCCATATCAGAAAATTCCAAAACCAACAGTAACTGGGCATGTAACATATTATTTGCTATTGCTGCTGAATTTCATTTATATTGGCATGCCTTTCTGTTGGTTTGTGATCTTGATTATGAGCTCTTTTCTTGATCCTCATTTATGAGAATCCTACAGGTTTGAGATTTTCTATAGAAAATATTTTCTTTTGCTGCTGCCAGTAACAAGTAGGCAGCCACTGACATAGAATTACTTCATCATTCCTTGAGGATCTTGGCTCAGTGAGGAAGTTCAGGGCCAGCTCCCTTACCTCTACTTACTGATATGAGGGTCTGTATGCTGATAACAATTCTGCCATAGGTATGTGTCCTCAGAACAACCCCATCCCTTCTGTCTACCAGCTACTTTAGTCCAACCTCCAAGCTGATCTGATTTCAGCTCAAGTTTTGTGTGTGTATATATATATGAGAGAACATTCTTGGAGATCTAGCCTATCTGCTGCAACATCACTAATGCTTCAGAGTGCCTAGTTCATCTGAAGAGCACTTAGCCATAGTGTCAGAAGCAGATGTCCTAAAAAACACTTTTTTAATATATATTAAAAAGTTGCGAAATGTAACTTTGTGTGATAATTTTTAATCCTATTTACATCCTAAATCTGAAAATGAATATGAAAGTAATCATTTTGGGGGCCCTTTGGGCCGGTTCCTAACGGTAATTGTGTAATAACTTTTATTTATTTATTTAGGATTTTATTTGTTTTTTTGAGAAATAGAGAGAGTGCATGCTGGGGGGAGAGCCAGAGGAAGAGGGAGAAATAGACACTCCACCAAGCCCAATATGGAACCCAGTGTGATGGGGGCTCAATCCAGGACCCTGAAATTATGACCTGAGGTGAAGTCAGACACTTAGCTGACTGAGCCACCCAGGCACCCATGTGTAATGCCTTTTAAAAAGGCTATTAAATGGATGCCTGTGGGGCTCAGTCAGTTAAGCATCTGACTTCAGCTCAGGTCATGATCCCAGGGTCTTGGGATTGAGTCCCACATGAGGCTCCTTGCTCAGCAGGGAGCCTGCTTCTCCCTCTCCCTCTGCCTGCTGCTCTCCCTGCTTATGCTCTCTTTCTGGCAAACGAATAAATTAAGTCTTTAAAAAAAACCAAAAAGGCAATTAAAAATAACTTTTTTTAAATTTTGGAGTAGTTTTAATGTTTACAGAATAGTTGCAAAGATAGTATGGAGAGTTCCAATGTACCCCAGACTGTTTCTCCTATTGTTAACATCTTATATTTACTGTGGCAACTAATAAATATTGATACATTATTATGAAAGTAAGTCCATACTTTTTAGCTAATGTCCTTTTTCTGTTCCAGAATCCCATCAAGAACCTTTAGTGATCACTGACCATTTTACTGTCTCTTTAGTTCTGCTTTTTCTAAAATATTATATAAATGGAATAATAAAATATGTAGCTTTTCCAGGCTGGATATTTAAACTTAGCATTTAAGATTCATCTGTTTCTACATGGCTTGGTAGGTCATTCCTCCTTATTGCTGAATATGGACTTACTAGAGTTTGTTTATTCAATGATTGAAGAACATCTTGGGTATTTTCAGGTTTTTCAGTGATTAATAAAGAATTCTCATCCAGGTAAAAATGCAGTTTTCAAGATTTCCTTATTTTTATTATTTTTGTTTGGGATCATGTGTATGTAGTTATTTAGTAAGCAAAATTTTTCATATATACATATATGCAGAAGCTATTTATGTGATGGTACATGACATTTTATCCTTCCATTTTTCCACAGATATTCAAGAATTTTATGAGGTGACATTGCTAAATTCTCAAAAAAGTTGTGATCAGAAGATAGAAGAAGCCAATCAAGTTGCACAGAAATGGGAGAAGACATCCCTTCTTGCTCTGTGCCATGATAACCTTCAAAAATCTGCAGAGGTATATAGTGAAACATTAAAAAGAGCTGAATAATATTATGATTTAGTCATGCCAGTAAAATGGTCACAGTCATAGTAGTAGTAATCATTACTGACAGATGACAACAATAATAATATAAATGAAGTTATAATGTACTGTATTCAATACTGATATATAAATATCCACATTTTGCCAAGAGACGAAAAGGCATGAGAAGACATGATTCTTCACATTATACAAGTGTGTTCTGTTATGAATATTGTGATTGAATTGACTCAAGTCTAAGGCATTCTGGTATTTCAGAACATGGTTCCAGTGCAATACAGGAAAGAGATGGGATTGGAAATTGTGGTCTGTAACTGTCATCTCCATAATAGGGCCATATATCTTGGGGTGTTTTAAAATGACCCATTAGGGTTTAGGAACAAAATAGTAGAACTTCCATTTATACTTTTTATCATCTCCTTTATATTATTAAACATTTTGGGTAATTTATAGCATATAGTATATAAACAGTAATACATACACATTTAAAAATTAACATAAGGCTAGTAGAGTTCTGTGTTCAAATGGTTTTTATATAGAGGATGATGAGATCAAACAGTTTGGAGACTGCTATTGGAATTACCAGTTACCGAAGAGTAAGGCAAGTTGAGGAATGTCCCAGGTTCATAACTGAGAATTAATAAGGAGGCAGGGGCCGATCAATGATATTTTTAAGTGGCATTCGATACTTTGAGGCAGGTAGTAGTACACACACGTGCACACACAATCTGTCAAGGTTGTGTAGTGAAGCTGACTTGGATCTATGTGGAATACTAGTGCTAATCAATGGCACTTTGTTGAATCTTTGGATTGTTAAGATTGAGGCTTGTGATATGCTTTCTATCCTGCTCAGAATTGACTTAAAAAAAAAAATGGAAGAGGTTAAGTCTGGAAATTACCTTAGTTATTTGAAGAAAAAGTTAACAATAATTTTTAACTGATACCACTATATAAAGTTTATAAAATACTGAAAATATTAAAAATCTTAGTTTTAATACCTATAATTATTTTGACTTTTTTAGTCTTTTTTTCTGTACAAATATGTGTACATAAAGTTGTACACCGGAATATATTGTGTTTTTATGACTTTTATATTTACTACTATACTATTAATATTTTCCCATATGGGAAATATTTTAATGGCTATATAGTATTCCATCATTTGTAATTTACTTCAATAGTTCTCCGTTCAATATTTAGGCTATTTCCTGTTCTCAGCCATGAATAATGCTTTAATAGATATCTGTCTATATCAACCATTATGTGTTTTCTGATGAAACTACTGAATTCAAAGATATTGACATTTATGTCTCTTGATACAAATTGTCAAAGTGCTTTGCAGAAAGATACTACCAACAGTGTTTGAAAGGCATACCTACCTATACCCTCGTTAGTGTTAATCGTTTAAAATATTCATCAAATTAATAGATACAGTTTGTTGCTTAATGCATTAGATTGCAGTTCTTATTCATTATTGAGACTGAACTGTTTTGTTTTACTCTTTTTTGTTGTAGCATAGTTGACATATGATGTTACATTAGTTTCAAGTGTACAACATAGTGATTTAACAACTCTATACATTATGCTGTGCTCCCAAGTATAGCTACTGTCATCATGCAGCTCTGTTACAATACCATTGCCCACATTCCCTGTACTATACCT
>PISX010027216.1:0-23394 GCA_004024625.1 Mellivora capensis | reverse complement strand
ATCAGAAGAGACCCCAAATTGCTAAGGAAATGTTGAAAAACAAAAATAAAACTGGTGGCATCTCATTACCCGATTTCAAACTTTACTACAAAGCTGTGATCACCAAGACAGCATGGTACTGGCATCAAAACAGACACATAGACCAATGGAACAGAGTAGAGAGCCCAGATATGGACCCTCAACTCTATGGTCAAATAATCTTCGACAAAGCAGGAAAAAATATACAGTGGAAAAAAGACAGTCTCTTCAACCAAAACAAATTTGAGTAAGAGCAAGAAGCTGGAATCATCCGATTTCCTCACTTCAAAACAAATTACAAATCTGCAGTAATCAAAACAAATTGGTATTGGTATAAAAATAGATATTTAGACCAGTGGAAGAGAACAGAGAACCCAGAAACAAATCCACACATGTTCAACTATTCTTTGACAAGTGAGCCAAGGATACACAGCAAGGATTGGATAGTCCCTTCAAAGAATGGCTCTTACACCATATGCAACACCCAACTCAGAATGAATGAAAAACTAAAGCCTAAGACCTGAAACTGCACAACTCTAAGAAGAAAACATAGGAAAAATTGTCTTGACATTGGCTTTGGTGATGATTTCTTGGGTATAATATCAAAAGTAACAAAAAACAAAGGCACAGATAAACAAGTGGGATTGCATCAAACTAAAAAGCTTCTTCATAGCAAAGTAAAAAGTCAACAGGATGAAAAGACAAACTACAATTTGGACAAAAAAATATTTGCAGAGAGGAGAAGGGAGTTGAGGGAAACTGGGGGGGAGATGAACCATGAGAGACTATGGACTCTGAAAAATAACCTGAGGGTTTTGAAGGGGTGGGGGGTGGGAGGTTGGGGGAGCCTGGTGGTGGGTATTATGGAGGGCACGCATTGCATGGAGCACTGGGTGTGGTGTAAAACTATGAATTCTGTTACACTGAAAAGAAATAAAAAAAAATATAAAAAAAAATATTTGCAAACCACATACCTGATAAAGGATTGATAGCTAAAGTATATTAAAAATTCATAAAACTCAATCACAAAAAATCCCCACAAATAACCAAATTAAAAATGAGTATCAGACCTAAGACATTTCTTCAAAGAAGAGAGACAAATATCTTTGTCTATGTAAAGGTGCTCAACCTCACTAGCCATCAGGCAAAGGCAAATTAAAATTACAACGAGATACTATCTCATTCCTTCTAGGATGACTGTTATGAAAAACAAATATCTGTATTAATACTTAATACTTATGACTTAGGTAATGTAAACTATTATAATCCATGCATATTATTTTGACCCATCAACTCTTATTAAACATGCATTTTTGTTGGACACAATCTTAAAATATCAGCAATTTTAGAAGACATCTTGGCAACCCTGCATCCACTACATGAACCTATTCTCCAAGTTTGACAGATAGGAAGATAATAAATTATCTTTTGCTTAATATTTGTAAGTATTATAAAATCTTTGTACTAATAGAATACCTGGTTCCCCATTAAGTCCATCTGTTTTTATTGAACACTGTCATTGGAGCCACACATCCTTTATTCATTTGACAATAACTACTGAGCTCATCTTCCAGGTAGTTATATGAAGAGAACACAATGGCAAACAAACAAGAAATTCTCCATGCTCAAATGGAATGTACAGGCTGGAGGTAGGGAAAATAAATATGATTTCAAGAATAGATGAAAAATTAAAATTTTAACGAATTAAAAAGTGTATGATGCTCTGAGAGTGACTATCACAAGGCTTTCCTGAAAAACTGACTCTTCCAAGTATTGAAAAGAAGCATTACATCTTTGTAATATTTCACCAAATGATCTGTTTCTTTGCATGATATTAAAATAAATAACTTAAGTCTGAATGAAAGGATTAGGAGAGTTATGAATATGTATGTGTGTGAGAGAGCAAGAGAAAGAGAGATAATGTTTGTGGTCATCATTTTGCCAATCCAGGTAACCTACCCTTTAATTCTCCTTGCCTAGACATAGCAGAAAATACAATTGGAGGAAATTAAAATTTAGCAGTGAAATAATTTTCATAGGATATTAAAAAATACAAATTCATAAAAAGTATAAATGTGACTATTTTATGTACTACATCCGCCCTGGTTCTTGGTTTAGCTTCTGTTGTCAAATTTCCTTCTCCCAATAATTTTTTTATTTCATGTATCCTAGTTTTCTTGCTTTTTGTTGTTTTGGCAGAACTTCAAGATAAACTACATACAGATCTTCCTCCACTTAAGATGGGATTAGGCCTTGATAAACTATTGTAAGATGAAGACATTTTAAGTCGAAAATGTATTTAGGGGCACCTGGGTGGCTCAGTGGGTTAAAGCCTCTGCCTTTGGCTCAGGTCATGATCCCAGGGTCCTGGGATCAAGCCCCACATTGGGCTCTCTGCCTGCCTCTCTATCTACTTGTGATTTCTGTCTGTCAAATGAACAAATAAACTCTTTAAAAAAATGTATTTAATACACCTACTGAACATCATAGCTTAGCCTAACCTAACTTCAATGTACTCCGAACACTTAACATTAACCTACGGCAGGGCAAAATCATCTATTACAAAGCTGGTTTTATAAGAAAGTATTGAATATTTCACAGAATTTACTGACTACTGACAGTAAAAACAGAATGGTTATATAGGCACAGAATGGTGGTAAGTGTCTTTTTTCTGTGCACTCATCACATAGTCTACTGGGAGCTCCGGCTCCCTTCAGCATCCTAGCATCATAAGGGGGTATTATGCTCAAATCACTGTGCTGAAAAAGAACATAATTTAAAATGTGAAATACAGTTTTTACTGAATGCATATCGCTTTCCCACCATCATAAAGTTAAACAATCTTAAGTCAAGCCATCATAAACTGGGGACAATCTTTAGTTTGTTTTTACACCAAGAAAGTTGGAATCAACTGAACAGTGAGAATGTAAAAAAAAAAGAAACAAACAAACAAAAAACCAATTAAGGCATGAGATGCATAATTCAGTAAGGTATATAACTACAAGTAGCCAGATGAATTACTGTGACCTTAAAAATGCAAAAAAAAAAAAAAAAGACTATATTGAGCCAAGGCTGTAGGCATCATTTTATCTTGTTGTGTATTCAACTACATGCAAGAAACCAACAGAACATAAATTTTGTGAAGTGACTACTTAGAGCAAAATTGAGAAATAAAACACCCGTTAACACTAATTCAACATGGAAATACTTCATTTTCAAAGAAACCTTCAAGTAATTGAGACGACTCTGTACTGAATCATTATATATGCACAAAAATGTATTTAAGTTTAAAAAATACTAACATTTGATCTTTGACAAATTTTATTAATGCAGGGCAAAATTGAACAAATTAGTCATAAGAATACTTTATATTAAAGCAACAGAATTTTAGATTGGAAGAAGCTCTAGATATAATCTTACCCACCTCCCTTATTTTATAGGTGAGAAATCTGAGCACAGAAATTTTAGACCACATATTTCACAATATCATAGAATCAGAAAAAAACAAGAGAAGAAACCAAGTTTCACCAGTCTAATATTAGTTGCAAAAAACTAAATTAGTTAATCTGTTTAAAGGGATCAAGTCATTCCTGGTGATAATATGCTAATGCAAAATGAAAAAAGTACAAAATAACACACACACACCCATTTGCCACTTCTACTGTTAAACTGGTTAATCAGTTTAGTACTTAAAAGAAAAGCCAATAGATGTTAGCTATACAAAGTCATAGAAAAATCAAAATTTTTCAATGTTGACTCATGTTGTAAAAACTAGATTTCCATATTCTTAGGGTATGTCTACTTTTACATATTGAAAAAGAACTATGGGAAACTATAAAATAATCAATAAAATCTTCCCTAATTTTCTTAGTAGTATAAGATATACATCTTTATTATAAATTTATTGCCATGATAAATTACACTAAATTACCTCAATTATCCCGAACCTTTTCCCATATATGTGCTTTGCTGTATGTTTTTAGCAAACCCAGAATATTGTACAATGTGGACACTGATGTAGACCTCAAGGATATGGATTTTAAACTAAATACATTTTTCTAAATGTCCTTAAGGAATAAACTCAACTCCAGCACAAACTGTATAATACTATGGAAGGAGTTGGTTACAACCAGGTCTTTGCATTTTCTACTTGTGTTTCACACTTGTTGTGGGGAACACATTTTGTTAATGTTGATTTTTTCCTATAAGAGAACTCTAAACTAACATTAGTCTTAATTCCCTCTCTTCTTTATCTCAGAATATTTTGTATGAAACATGATTCATGGTTTATTACTGGTCAGATTTAACATATTCAAAAAACAAACAGCAAGTTGTAACTATATTAGTGTCCTCCAGAAAAACAAACACTAGGAGATGTACATAGATAGACAGGTAGATAGATAACTGTACATTTCTCTGTAAATAGATTGTAGTGCTAGTTTGAAGGCAGTCAGGCAGAATTCCTCTTACCCAGAGGAGGCAGTATTTTGTTCAAACCTTCAACTGACTGCTTTTCTTAATGTGTGTGGGCCTCATCTAATCTGTGTAACTCAATCCAGTAATTTAAATATTAATCTCATCTCAAAAACTCTCACAGAAACTCCAAGAACAATTTGTGTCTCTGTACTCCATTAGGGAGACAAGCTGACATATTAAGGTAACTGTTACACTGCTCAAAAACCAAAGGTGGAAAGGAGTACCTAATGCTGGAATTTCAGCCAACTATGGAATAGGAAATATTTCTGATATCAGATCCACCAATGGCTTTGCACTATGGAATTATACGTGTTCTTTAAAGTTGTATTATTTACATACTGAGAAAAGACCGAAACATACTTAAGACCCATCTTCTCTGAAGACAGATACAAGCACTCACTATGACGTCCCACCATGCCTCACCATCCTTAAGCATCCAGAGTTAGGTTCACTATGGGCTTATACAACTCTTTAAATACTACAGTGAAGATAATTACAATCACAGTTTTCAATTGTTTATTTGTCCATCTCTCTAAGGCAGTGAACATATTGATAGAGAGAGCCATGTGTTTTTCATGGATATATTCCAGTACCTAGTACATATATGCACTCAAATATGAACTCAAGAGTGAGCTATTAGTAACTGTCTTATATGTAAGGCATCATGATATTCTTTAAGTAGTTAATGATACTTCATTTGACCCAACAGGACTCACTGCAATTGTAAAAGAGTTCTCAATGCACCAGGTGTTCGTAGGGTAGCAATTATTTTGCTGTTTAAACTTCAAATCCAAATTCCAAATGTGATCTAGGTGTGAAAGAAAGCTCTACAACTGTCTCCTCTTTATCTTTGTAACCCATGACTTCAAGACAGAGTTTTTCTTTTTCTTTCTTTCTTTTTTTTTTTTTTTTTGTAACTATTTCAGGCTTTGGGGTCCATACCATGTCTGTCAAAACTACTCAACCCCTCCATCATAATATGAAAGCAGATGTAGACAGTATATAAGACAATATGTGGCTGTGTTCCAGTACATTTTTATTTACAAAAACAGGTAGCAGTGGACATCATCTGGCCTATGGGCTACAGTAATACAACCCCTGCTTTAAGTCATCAATGGCAATTAAGCATGAAGAAACTTTAACAAAGCCCTTTTGGTCCTGCTAATTCTATAAATCAGAGACAGTATGATTGAAACTACCCTAATACCAAGAATGAGATGAGTTTTATTTCTTCAGAAAGTAAACTTTACAAATATTACCATGTCACAGTCATACTTCAGCAAGGGAAAATCTGTTACTACTATATTGCCCAGATAGCACTTTGGCCATGCATTTGCAGCAGGTCACTGATGCTGAAAAGATTACCCAGAGTCATTAGAGAATAAGGATTCACTCTCAAAGCTAAACTCATTGATCTAATCATAGCTAATGAGCATCTTTCCATGAGAACAAAATAAGATATTTCTGTAAACTTGCGGCCAAATAGTTCAAAAACAAATGCCAATTAAACTGTAATGTCGGGAAATCACAATGATATGCAATTGTATTTTAGAGAGCAAAAGTCTAAGCAATTGAAATATGTTCAGTTTGGAGATCTAAATGTCAGCAGAAATGGGAGAGTGAGCAGAGTGAAGAACACCTTCCTGCATGCAGTTCAGGAGAAATGATTAGAGGCTGTGATTTTCCTTTTCCTACTCAACTGTAAAATCCTTCATTGGTTTATAAGAAAAACATTCTCCTACAACTTAAATTTCTTACATCATGGAAAAAACAAAAATACAAAAAAAAAACCACACCTTTTGTCTTTAGCAACAGGTATAGCACATAAACAGCATGAGTTGTGTTGATTATCAATAGCTTTCATTAACACAAGAATGAATAAAGTAAGATCTGCCTTTTAACCTCTAAAGTCTTAGTATGTAAGATTATTTGAAAAGTTTGGAAATTTAATGAAAGCCCCTATTAAATTTTTAATTCCTTCAATGTTCCACATTAGAGACAACAAAGGAGGTTTATGATGAGTTTGGTTGAGCCATATGAAATCCCTGATATTTGATCTTTGTGATCTAAAAAAAAAAAAAGCCAGAATTACACAATTCAACTTATAATCTTTTTTTTTAAGATTTTATTTATTTATTTGACAGAGAGAGATCACAAGTAGGCAGAGAGGCAGGCAGAGAGAGAGAGAGGAGGAAGCAGGCTCCCTGCCGAGCAGAGAGCCCGATGCGGGACTCTATCCCAGGACCCTGAGATCATGACCTGAGCCGAAGGCAGAGGCTTAACCCACTGAGCCACCCAGGCGCCCCTCAATTTATAATCTTACATAACACTTGAGACAACCTTATGTAAGTACTGATCCCACATGATAGGCACAAAAAATGATGCTGAGTAGATGACTTACCTGATGAGCCTATTAAGAGAGCTAGTGACAGCCCTGGAAACCAAAAATATTTTGTGATGTGCAATGCAATAAATACTAAGACCTTAATGTACACCAAGAAGTTTCCTGGGTATGAATATATAGGAATAAATTTACCATCTACCTTCACTTATATAAGACCTCTATTTTCAGGGGTGCCTGGGTGGCTCTGTCAGTTAAGTGTCTGCCTTTGGCTCAGGTCATGATCCCAGAGTCCTGAGATCGAGCCCCATATTGGGCTCCCTGGAGCCTGCTTCTCCCTCTGCCTGACACTTCCCCTATCTGGGCTTGCATGCCCTCTCTCCTCCTGTCAAATAAATAAATAATTTTTTTAAAAAGACCTATATTTTCCATTTTTTAGCTCTCGTAATCCCCCATTCCAACCTATCTCTGATGAAAAATTAATCTAAATTTGTTATTATTTGTATCCAAGGATGGTCCTATGGAAATGTTGTCTTCCCTTGCTGGAGTCAAGTGCCTATACTTCTCAAATGTGAAAGGATATTTTTAAAAATTTGATCACAGGGCTTATAGCAAAGCAGTCCTTATTCACCTTTCATCACTGACCTACAGTGTAAAAAAAAAAAAAAAAAGTATCCAAGTGGATGGAAATAAAATCTGAAACATTTTCAACCAAAATGTGCTCTTTGTCACAAAGTAAGTGTGTGGGTTGAAGAGCCTCTTTGAGATCCTTTAATTCAACTCATCATCCTTCCCCTCCCACTGGGTCTCAGGACAACTACTATGGAATATTTTCAAGTAGAGTTTGGCTTATAGGAGGCTTCAGCCAATGAGGGTAGAGAGAAAGAGAGAGAGGTTTTGTTATTTATACTTTCAGTCACCTGCCCCACCTCCAGTTTGGCAGTGTTTATCTTACGTATATTAAACACTACTTCTCTGTTTGAGAGGCTCTGTGATTTCAGCATCCTCTGAAGTTCCTTGGGATGGTAATGACTTTATATTCTTGCTAAGTCCTGGGTGCATCATCCAACCTGGCTGGCTCTTTCTCTTTTTTTAAGATTTACGGATCAGAGAGAGACAGAGAGAGGGAGGGAGAATATGACTGGGGAGAGGGAGAAGCGGCCCCCCACCACTACCACCAAGCAGAGAGTCAGATGCGGGCTCCATCTCAAGACCCTGGGACCATGACCCTAGCTGAAGGCAGACACTGAACCAACTGAGACACCCAGGGCCCCCCCTGGTTGGCTCTCTTAACTCTACCAATACCTTATTAAATCTATCTTTAGTTACTCCTCTGACTATAACAACTGTTTCTGTCAGAATCCTATTACAGAGGAACTTTTAAAAATAAATAAGTCCCAAAATTGACTTGACTTATGGGTACTAACTCATCAAACTCAAAAGAAACTGAAACATATAATAAAACTGCCTATTTACTAATTTACAGAGGAAGATATTTTCACTTTCTGTCTAGAGAATGTTTATATTTGGGAATTCAACTTTGTCAACATTTAATTTGAAACTCTAATAACTATTAGCAATTTATTCAGCACATGGCTTTCTTTTGATCTTTCAAAAACAGATCTCCTAGGATTCCTTTTTACTTATTCATTTGCTTAGTGTTAAGCAGTTGCTCAATAATTTGAGGGAAAAAGGTAGGGACAAAAGTAAAAAAGGAATAGCTAAAATGTTGTTCATAAAATTAAGGGACAAACAGTTTTGTTCCTATTTTTGTTTTTTGAGGAAAGAGCATTTATATTCTTAAAACTTTTAAGTGAATATTTTTACACACACATTATTCTGTTCATAGCTATTAAGTAACTTCCTCCTCTACATAAAGGCAAGATGATTTCCTAATAGTTGTGAATCCAAATGAATGACCTATATCACAGTCACAGACTCATAAAGAAAAGTCAAGTACTCTGCAAAAAGATACATAGTTATTATACAACTGGAAGTAGGAATTCTTGCACATAATTAATCTTACTGTATAATCACCTAAATCCTGAGAGGATGAGAAATTACCTCATGTAAAAGAGCAGGGCAAAGCAGAAAAGGGATATACAATTATCACTTGGCTTCCAGAACTGTAAAGAAAAAGATTCCATGATTAACAAGTACTATCAAGGTGACATTTTTATGATAGTGATGAATATCCAGACACAAATGTAATTGGCCTTTTTATTTGAATTTATTTTAAAAAAAGACTAAAGGGTTGAGTAATAAAATAAAGACTGTAATTTTCAAAGACACACAATGGCTTTTGAAGTTTTTTATACCTCCTATTTGGGAGATGAAGCTCAAAAGTAAATGAGTATAAGAAAATGAGTAAAAGAAAACATGAAGAGGAATGTGGTGTTATTTAATTTACTCATCCAAGAGATATTTATTGATCATTTATCTCAGGTGGTACACAGGCATTCATGACATCAAGATTAATGATACTGTCCTCTTTAACACGGAGACAAATGTATAAAGAATTATCATCCAAATTGTAAATGCTATCATAATACGATAACTATATATTATTAGATTATAAAGAAGGTGAAATTAGTGCTGAGATGAAAAGTTTGAGAATTTTCTGAACAGTCATACAAGAACTTGTAATTTTTAAAAAGTAAAAGAGGAGAAGTTTATGTTCAGGGTGATGGATGTAGGGAGCAAAAAAGATGAAAAGAGATGCATAAATTAGGGTCAGATTGTAAAACACTTGGTGTCTAGGTTTGGGGATTTCCTTTAAGTGAGTTTACTTCTGTAGTTGTGAAAAGGAATGATAAAGAGCAAAGAGATGGCACAGGCAATGTTCTAATATGGCCTTAAAGAATTCTACTCTATATTTGTGAGTTTATAAAATAATTCAAAGTAGCTGAAAAAGATCACTGTATTATACTGTATTATATATAATTTCTGTCAAACCCAAAGCATGAACTCTAAATGTGCAGTTATTTTACAATTTCACTGTAACTTAATTTTTTAATCTCAAACTCTTGATTCATTTCTCTAGAAAAGATCCTTTTCATGAAAAAGATTGTATCCTAATAGAAACTAATCAATCCTTTAAAAAAATCCTAGTAATTTTTTGTTTTCCATTTCATATTTCTTATGTCTTTTCCCTTATCTTACCAAAGTATTTTTCCTTTTCCTCCTCTATATTAATAAATCCTATACGGCCATGTTATTTATTGGGTGATAATGCATGAATGATCTGAAGAAAATTAATTAAAAGTGGAAGAAACTGTAGTGAGGGCTATCAGAAATATTATTTTTCATACATTGAGTTGCTATTACACATTCTAAATGTGTTAAGAAAATCAAGCCTACTGTTAATAGATTTTTTAAAATTTTCTACATGAACAAATATAGAAGGGGTAAATACTGTGCATACATTTTGAAATAACAAGAAAACTTCATATGGGAATACCTTGAAAGTAGTAAGAATGGTTTTGACTGAACTTCAGTTACAGCGTAGACATATTTTTAAATATTTGTTTGATTGCATCTGGCTTTTCTGACTAGATGATTTGAAAGACTGAATTACCTTGACAAGTTAAATATTAGGGTTACTATTATCTAGAATACAATAGGAATCAGATCTCAAGCAATGTGTCTAAGAAAAAAGAGTTAAGAATGTAGTTACATTCTACCTGTTACTTAAACTATGGAGGGTTCTCATTAAATTATTAAAGTTTCCCAAATTTTCTTGTTAGCATGCTTCAAATGAAATAAATGCTTTCCAGCATAGGTCACTCTACCATAATCCCAGGCATATTAGCAAAAAAAAAAAAAATCAATGTTGCCACTAGAAATGTACCAAATTATCTCTCAGATAAACTATAAATTTTAAATGTTTTCTACTTTTACATAAATACTGAAGCATTTTTTTTTTTACTTTTGCTTTCACTCAACTTCATTTATATCCTGTAGTTGTGGCAGTGGCTTAGCAATTAACTAAAGAGATAAATACATCTTATCCTGAGTGTTGCTATGCAAAGAAAAAGTGGTAAAGAGTTTCTGTTGTTAATTCATTTTCTAAAGTTTCTACTAAATTTCAGAAGGGGTAAAAATAATAATCTCCTCCTGTATCATTCTATTGGTATCTCACTTTTAGTATCAATATATAATCTAAAAATAAAAACAAAAAATTCTAGCATCAGGGAGAACCAATCATTTTACTAATATAAAATAATATTCATTTCATACTAATCACACTGAACATTCCAACAGTTATTTTCCCCCCTTGAGATCCAGTAAGAGTTGGAATTTTGTTTTGGGAATTATAAACACATGATTATTAGCTTTTCCTAATTTCTAAAAATAGGAAAACAGGAAACAATCAAAATATCATATTTTATTTAATTTATTTAATTTATTTATATAATTTATTTAATCATATATATCATATATATCATAATCATATATATCACATATATCATACATATCATATATATCATATATATATGATCATATATATATCATATATATCAATATATATCATATATATGATATATATATCATATATATCATAATCATATATATCATATATATCATATATATCATAATCATATATATCAAATATTATATAAATTATTTATATAATTTATTTATATAATTTATTTAATCAACATATTTTAAAACAAATGTTTTGTCTATAGTAAAACTTCCATAATACTTTCCCTTTGTTACTACCAGAATTTTCCCATTAACATTTAAACATGCCCAGCAATTTATGCATTGCCACCATCCCTGTCCAACTTACTTGGTCTCTAACTTTATTGGCAAATTCATTTTTAGCACATATGCATTGTTTTCTTAAACTTTCTTACTTTAATTTGATGTTCCTCGAAATTATTTTCACATGATGAATAATTAGGTTCCTAAAGCCTAAACTTTAATGAAATAATATTGCATAGTCATAAGGTTGATTCTTACAGTTGACCCTTGAACATGCAAGTCAAAAAGTCACACATAACTTTTGACTCCCCAAAAACTTAACTACTAATCGTCTACTGTTGTTAAGTCTATAGACACATATTTTGTATGTTTTTTGGTTATATATATATTCTTACAATAAAGCTAAAGAAAATATTAAGAAAATCATAAGAGAAAATACATTTACAGTACTATTTGAAAAAATTCCACATAGAAAGTGGACTTGTATAGTTCAAAACCTGTTCTACTGAAAATCTTCTATCTTCAAGCACCAAATCCATTTGCTTATACCTCAGGTTTAACAGAAAATCTCACTTCTGGTCTCTTAAACAGTTTGGTCATTTATTGAAAATCCCTAACTTCACTATACTCTATACCTCATCCTCTTCACATTTAACCCATTGGCACACTGCCTTTGTTCGGAGGAATAGACGTACTCTTCCTTTTCAGGGATAAGTCTTCCAATTGTACATTGACTATTCTCTTATAATCAATCCAGAACCTTAATTCATCAATGACTTGCTCACATCTTCACTCTCTCTCTCTCTTAACTTTCTGTTTAGGTAAAAATCTCAGATCTTGCAAACTAATATTTTCTCATCATTGCTATTCTTTTATAAATGTTTAATAACCGTCATTAAAAGAGGTCTGTCTATAAGCACTATTCAACTTCCTCACCACTCACTGATGAACTTAAATGCCTCTGATCCCATCATTCTACTTTCTGAAAGTTTCCTTTAAAGCACCACCATTCTTTGAATTGAAAACATGCAATGGCTTTTCCATAGGTTTCACCTTCCTAAAAAAGTGTTCTTAGGAATTTCTAAACACCCCCTTTTCTAGAAAATATTTTCATCTTGGACATTATCATTATTTTCTTATTGTTTCTGCTATATCCATGTTCTAAATGACTTTTTTTTTTTTTTAGTTTTATCCCTTTTAGAAGGACCCTTCAGTGGGTCCTTCCTTTACAAAATTCACTGATTTTGTAAACATTATCTAATTTGAAGAAACCAGCATACAACAAGCATTTTTTTAAATACTTAAAATTGACTTCTTTACCAAGCTAACACTTAATGTTTTTTTCTACTCATCTTTTATTTGTGTCTATTTACTTATTTGTGTGCATACAGGTCTGTTTCTTTACTAGTATGCCATCTTTTAAGGTCAGGGCCTTCATATTTTTCTTGTCTATGAATATTTTCAAGGAGTTTTATACGGAGTGGGAGCTTAAAAATGCATGTCCTGAAGTCTCTTCATAAAACTGTGTAAAACAAACTCACTGGTCCTAACCCTAACTTCACTTTAATAACATACTAAATAGCAAAATTAGATAAATTTTTACCTAAAAACAGCATATTAAGCTTAATCATCCACTTTTCAAATTTAGGGCTTTTACTCAGCTGGATATCACTGAAATACCCTCATCAATTGAAATTTTGAAACATAAGGTTACTGTTAACAGTGTAAACATATGCTATATAATTTAATTTCCAGCATATTATAAATACATATAAAATATATTTACCAAATAGTTTTCCATAAATAACAAGTTCATTCAGACTTTGTGTGTTTTATTCTTAATGATTTTCATGGCTAAATATACAAGTATTTTTATCTTATTTATCTTATCTAATTTTTTAATAATTACACTTTGTGATTAAAGTTCTGATTTCTTTTAGTAGAGGCTTTTTGAAGTGTTCTTGTACCTAACATTTCTCAAAAGCCTTTGTACTCTAAAATGTGGTTTTAACTGGTCATTTCAGGTATCACATGGTGTTCTGCTAAAGGATTCTTCATGTTGCTTTACTTAAAAATCATAGTACAACGGGTATTCAACAAAATGTTTCCTATTTAATAAAACTTCCAGCAATTTATTATATGTAAAGGAGTTACAATAATATAAACAAACATTCTTTAAGACCAGGGAATTGATTCAGTATAAAAAATCCCTTTGAATAATAGCTTTTTCTTCTGGATAGATATTTTTAAAGTATCTTTCATTTCAAGAAGGTGTAAGAATTATATTTATGTCTTTATTCTTAATTTACTTTGTCAGTTCCTAACTCAATCGTTATCACTTCTTATCCTGGAAGCACTCACTCTCACATCCTGCATCTAGGTATGAGAAACAGTTTCTTTAAAGCACAGATTAAGAACATGTAGTAATAATTCTTAAGTGAGGCAAGCTCATTCCTTAAGAATCTATATTTAAGGTGGGGCTGTAATTAGACGAGGAAATCAGGTCATTCAGAAATGAAGAATAGCCAAATAGGAAATCTGTTTCAATGCACATTAGCTAATGCCACATTCTATTTATGGAGCAAAAATCTCCAATATTCTTAATATAGTAATTTAAAGACGGTAATTAGTTTCCACATCTTCCTCCTCCCCACACTTTCCACCCCCATTTTCAGATGTCAATTTCCAATGAATTCCTAGGCATAGTCAGTCCACTTAGTAAAAAAAAACATACTTTTGACAAATCCATTCATGTAACAGTGTTATAGGACTGAAATGATCCAGGTAATGTATTCCAAAGAGAATGAATACAGAAAAGTAAACACTAATGATTACAAAATTAATTCTTCCAATTAAAAACAAATACACTGCAGGAACACTTAATAAAATGAAAACTAGATACAATTATTTTACAATCCAATTAAATCTCAACAAGATTTGCTGTGGTGGTGTTTATTAAATTATCTTTGAAATAGTTATGCAAATCATAGCTAGACTTGAATACACTATGCTAATTTTGAATTGTACATGAAACAGTTGTAATACACTAAGAACACTGAACTCAAATTTTGTAAGGTCTTCTGTTAGAAAGGGACACCATTTTATTTTGTTCATTTTGTACTGAATAAAAGCTTCTTACAAACAGAAGCATTCATAAGCATCTTCGTGTCAGATTCTGCTTAAGATATTCAACAGTTTAAGATAAAGGTTCTGTGTTTATTCTGACATATTTCCAACACGATTCTAAATGTAAAAATTTCTAATTATATATCAGCATAAAACCAACACACACACACACACAGCCACACCTTCCTTGTCAGCTCACTAATATGATTTAATATTTAAATTTTCTAATGGCTTTAAAATTTTGTACAGTCTTTCCCTCTAACATTTCTAAAGAGAATGACTGCATTAGTAACTGTCATAAATGCGCCAGAGAACGGGGAAGCAGAGGATAAGTGATTTTCTTTGGTGGTTTAAGTAAAGGAAAGTAGGAAAATGTTCACTCATCCAAACCTTTGTCTTGTTTATCTTGTAATTGGCAGGTACTTTATGATGTTTGAGATGAATATCCCCTAATCAATAATTCAGGGTTCAGAAAATTTCCTAAAAATGTATTAACAACCTAATATATTTCTTTTGCTTCTAGTCAATGATTGACAATTATTTTAAGAAACTGAAGAAGCAGTTCTAATTCAAAATAATAATAAAAAAAAATAGATGTAGTACAAATAGCTGTAGCCAGAAGATTTAGCCTCAAATTTAAAATATCAAGTGTTGGATGTTTTGTAGGGTTTCTTTTTGAGCCTTCAGTTCTATCAGACTAGCAATTTTTAAAAATAGTTAAATGTTTTTCAGGCTGCAGTGAAGTATTGCCTGCTTGTACCCTAGATCTGCAAGATAAAGATAACCAAAAGGGTTATAAATATGGCTATCTAAAAATTGTATGTTTCCATTTGCTTAAAATACACTGATTGTTGAAAGCAAAAATAGTATGTTTTAATTACATGTAAAATACAGAACATCAACAATCTCACAAAGTGTGGGAGAGGGAATAAACATTACACTAATGTAAATTTATGTTGTTTATAACATCATATAATACTTGAAGATAGATCATGGCAAATGAAATATGCATACTATACTTTCCACATCACAAAGATCTATAGCTAAAAATTCAAGAGTTAAAAATGAAATATTTGTCTGCACACACACATGTACACTGAAGTGTAGATGTATATTTGTATATACATTTATTTTTAAGTTTTTATTTAAATCCCAGTTGATTAACACATAGTGTAATATTCGTTTCAGGAGTAGAATTCAGTGATTCATTACTTACATAAAACATCCAGTGCTCATCACAAGTGGACTCCTAAACACCCATCACCCATTCAACCCATTCCCCTCCATCCCGCTAACTCCCCTCCCCTCCAGTAACCCTTAGTCTGTTCTCTATAGTTAAGAGTCTGTTTTATGCTTAGCCTCTCCTTTTCTCCTCCTATATTCATCTGATTAGTTTCTTAAATTACACATGAGTGAAATTATGGTACTTGTCTCTCACTTATTTCGGTTAGCATAATACACCCTAGCTCCATCCACATCATTGCAAATGGCAAGATTTCATTCTTTTTATGGCTGAGTAATAATCCATTTGTGCATGCGTGTATATGTGTGTGTGATATTATACATCATACACACACATCCCACCTCATTATCCATTCATCAGTCAATGGACAAGTTTGGACTCTTTCCATAATTTGCCATTGTTGATAATGCTGCTATAAACATTGACATGGATCTGTTCCTTTGAATCTGTATTTTTGTATATTTTGGGTAAATACCTAGTAGTACAATTCCTGGATCATAGGGTAGCTGTATTTTTAATTTTTTGAGTAACCTCCATATTGTTTTCCAGAGTGGCTGTACCAGTTTGCAATCCCACCAACAGTATAAAAGGGTATGTAATCAATCCATTCGACATACACACACGCACACATTTGCATATTAGGAGGTGGAAATTTGGGGCGGGGGGGCATTATTCTTCTTACCATGATGCATACACATATATACATATACATACAAACAAATATATACACATACATAGCTACAGATGTAGATATACACACATCTATACACATATATGCAAAGAGAAAAATTCTAAATATACATGTTATAACATTAAAAGTAGGTCGATTTTTTTCTAGACTCCAAACCCTTAGGTATACCAAGAATCAGGTAAAAATGTAGAAACTGACAAGCTCATTCTAGACATATATGCATATATGGAAATGTAGTGATCCTAGAAAAGTCAGAATAATCTTAAGACTTATAGCAAATTTGAAGGCCTTACAGCACCAGATTTTATCAATCCTATGACTGTAATACACAACAATGAGGTATAGTGACCTAAGGACAAATAGAGAAATGCAATAGAATTATACATGTTAAGTCCAATGCTAAAGAAATTAGTTGTCACCCCTTATGATATGATACAGGAAATTCAATTCATGGAATAAAACTGTAATTAAGTACCATAAATAGATTGGCAAAATAAACTACAGTGTGCACCTTACACTGATTTTATTTAAAACCTTAAAAGGATGAGATATATATACATATACATATATATATATATATATATATATATATATATATATATATATATATCTGTATTTATCTTGGTCAGAAATACAGAAACTTTATAGAATATTACCAGGTAAACAAATGCATATTTTAAGACTATAATCTTTAATATATAAATGATATTATACTACATATGTGGACTTGTCATGTATATGAACCCATAATGTTTCAAAAGATGTTCATTGAAGTGTTAACAGAGATAAATTTGAATAGTGAGGTTTCCAAGGAAGTTTTATTCTTTATAATTTTAGTTTTGCTTGACCATGGAAAGTATGAATTCTGTTTTAAATCCAAAAAAAATAATAAAGCTTGTAATCCGGGTAAAATCTAATACATTTAGCATATGTATTATTTTAAATCAGGATAGATATTTTTTTTAATCAATAAACATCACATGGTGTTTTAAATGAGAAGCTCTTTGAAACATATCTAAAAACATGCAACTAGATTGTCTGGCCCTAATGTATTTGAAAAAGAACGAGGTCAGTTTGCATGTCAACTGACTGCTATCAGCTGGGCTAGAGTCTACACACAAAACAGACTTTCAGAAAGCACCAGGTAAAAGTTTAAATTATCACATAAGTTGTCTGAAGTCTACGTATGCTGGAAAGCTGCAGTAGTATCCCATCCAAGGGGAGAATAAGCAAAGTTCTGAAGAGCTAAGTGTTGGAGAAGCATTTAAACAAAACATCACACTTCAGGTTAAATCATTTATAGAACTTCTAGTAGTTTTTTTCTTTAACCTTCAGCTTCTCATTAAACAGAAAAGATTTAAGCTAATTAAACATAAAAGCTAAATTCTGATTACAAACTCTGTGTTCTTCTATGAAGATTACAGTCTTCTATTGCTCTAAGATTCCATCACATTTCTAGAACTAATGCATCTCTTATTTCAGAATAACTGCTAAATATTTAGTATAATGAAATAAACCAATACTTTTATTTAGAAGACTATGCCAATATTCATCTTTGACAATTCTACAATGTCTCCTACAAGGGGAAAAATAGCAAATTTTATCTGTAAAATTCTGGAGGAAAGTGATTTTACTAGCAATAAACACACCAAAAACAATCTAAGGACATGTCAATGCTTTTTTATTTAAAATACTGAAAAGTCATTTTAGGCTAAAGATAACACATCACATAAGAAAGATGGTATAAAAGTAATTCCAACTTCTATTCTTTAATTTAAAATTGAAAGATGACTTGAATTTTAGTACAAAATTCAGTAAACTATGCATGTTTTTGGATATTTTGTGGTATGAGTAAATGAAAAATGAGCCTTCTCTCTCCCTTACTCCAACTAGTCATTTTTATTGTGAGAAACAGAATTTGGGTAAATGGAGCAAACATTCTTTAGCCAACATTTACCCATAAACAGTCTATAGATAGAACACTCTGAGAAGCTGTATAAAATAAGAAAATATCTAAATAATTAAGAATATCAATTTAAGGGGTGCCTGGATGGCTCAGTGGGTTAAGCCTCTGCCTTCGCTTAGGTCATGATCTCAGGGTCCTGGGATCGAGCCCTGCATCAGGCTCTCTGCTCAGTGGGGAGCCTGCTTCCTCCTCTCTCTGCCTGCCTCTCTACCTACTTGTGATCTGTCAAATAAATAAATAAAATCTAAAAAAAAATTTTTTTAAAGAATATCAATTTAATAAAATTCATTTCAAAAATTCAAGTCCCAAATTATATTATTCTCCATATTGTATATCTCTTTGCTCACAAGAATTAAAATAATTTCTCAATGTCCTTCTTTATGCATACATAACACATTTAAAATGCTCATATGTAACACTTTATGTGAAGCTTTCTGTCTAAGCCAGAAAATAGATGAAACTTTTTAAATATAGTTTTATGCAAAAAAAAAATCCTTATGTTCTCAGATTTCTTTATAGAGACAAATGATAACTGACGTTACCATGCTGCTGGGAAATGCTAAAGCTATAAAGGGTAAGAAATCTTGTTTGAATTAAAGATGATAAGTTGCAAATTTTTATTAAGCTCATATTTCATCTATATTCAGAAAACAAGATTAATGTCAGATCACTACTCCTGAATGAAGCTGTCCTAATTAAGAACAAAATAAGATTAAAATGGATAATAAATAACATTTACTGTGGCCTTTCCTAATCTATGATGCCAAAATATATTTGGTATATTTCTACCTTAATTCACTCCAATAAAAGTTATGTCAACATATATGAGTTGAAAGGACAATTTTACATTTTCATTTATCAGAGTTAAAATTTTGTAATTAATGGTATTGTGAGGGAAATAGCAAAATATATCCATTGAAAAACAGAAGATACAATCAAATACTATTTTTAAATATAACAGTGAATGGTAATCCAAATAAACACCAGAGAAGAATGAACTATTAGGTTTTATTCTTTTGGTACTCATTTTTTTGTTATTTCTCAATCTCATGTTATTATAAGTATCATTAGATTTCTTTTTTCTTCAAGAAGATAAGTGTTTTGCTCAAACTATAATTTGCAATCAGGAAAATACTGAAAAGTATTTTCTTGTCTTCTAATCAATAAATTCACTTTAGCAATCCTACCTTAAGGCCAATTAATAAGATGAAAAATATACCTGGTATGGCTAATATAGCATCATACCTGATATAGCCATTATGTATGATTTTCCTCCAGATCTCTCTTTGCTCATTCAGAAACCATGATTTTCTCTGCACTGCACAAATACTCTGGATTTGGATGTTCTTCCTCATAATGGTCAGGCACAATGTCTAAACTGGCCTTGCTACTTTCCACATGCAATAGTACTATTTCCTAAAATCATGTCACATGATGACTTTGCTAAACAAGGAGTACTAAATATGAGAATTCTTGAATGTTAATTTTAGTTGAAAGCCTTTTGAATATATTCCCAAATCGTCTTCCAACAAATCAGTCATAATGATATACTACAGCCTGCATACTTATTTTTCAGACAGTACTCCAGAGCATTGTGAACAAAATTAAGATAACTAGGATTCTTTGATGAAAAAGTAGAACTACTTTTTTATACATGGGATCGTTCACATTGTAATAAAGAGCTTTATTTAGGTAGTGTATTTCATTTATGAAAAACAGGAAATGTAAAGAATCCATAGAAGCCTATCACTTCCTTCATGCAATAGCTATATTTCATTAATGCATTGAATATTTTCTTACTACGTGTTCATTATAAGAGGTCCAGTCACATGCCTGCTTTCCAAAGGACTTGGTACCCATTTTTTCCATTTTTTTTCTATTTTACCTTTTGTACAAAGCAAATAATCAGTTGTATCATCTGAAAATTATTCTCACTTGGAGAACTTCATTTTACCACTATTTTTCAGAGCCACCTATGGATGCTGCTATAGGAAAGTAGCCACCCAGCTCCAGTTAGAGATGGCGTGTTGTATAGATCCATCTTTAAATGAGGGCTTTAATTTCCCTCCTCTGTTAACTATTTAGAGGCCATGTATCTGGTTGAGAGAGAGCCAATCAACAGAACTAGATACCATATAAGTAAACTAGCTACGTGTGGTCTGAGACAGTTTTAACCCATTATATACCATTTCAGTCTTATAATGAAATGTCATTAACACAATTTTATGGTTTGATGAATTATAAAAATGCAAATTAATGATGGCAGTTTGGCTTGCATACTGGGACCCTATGGTCAGTCATTTAGATTTACTAAGGCCCAGGAGAAAGCCAGGAGATGTTTTTCACACAGAAATGAGTGGTAGGCAACACAGTACTTGGCCTTTCTTCAAAACCCAGAATCTGCTGCAGTGTTTCTCAATTGAGGTTAGCAGAGGATCCATAAAGCACTTCTGTCTGCTCTAGACACTTCCACTCTCATCGCACTTGATATAATAAGAGGCATACCATATATCTGGGCTTCTTTAAAAATGAGTAGTTATACAAATTACCAAGTAAATAACAGAAGCAGATTTCCCTAATAGGTTATTTAAAACCAAAAATGACAAAAGGCCCAGTAACTTGTCTCTCACTTTAGAAAATATATCCCAACATGTCTCAGACCTTAAAAACTTAATTGATAGTTTTGGCCAAACTTCCATGAGGCATCTCACTATACTCTGGCACATACATATTAGTAAATCAAATAGGATTTATTTGCCACTTCATTCTTTTCAGGCCAAATTAGCATAATACAAGGGATCAGCTTAGTATTCTGCAATACATGAAGCTGACCAAAGCGTCCATATAATGATAAAGACTAAAATTCCCTATAGGCATATCATGAGTAAAAAAAAAAAAAAAATACTTCTGATACTTTCTTCATTGGGAATAGAAATAGAAAATTATTTTGTTAAAAACTTAATGCCAGTGCCAGAGATTGTGGATTCCCCTATTAAATGAATACATCTGCAATCCAGCTTTAGTTAACATCACTGAATCATTACATTCACAATTACCTACTGTCATTTTCTGTGATCATCTTGGTTTCTACCCTGGTAAACAGTAAGATAATATGGACTGTGGAAGCAGTTACTGCACCTGCATTTCTCAAGTCTTGCTTGGGGAGCTAAATTTCTACAATACTTCCCAAGGTATAAAATTGCTTTTGATTTACATAAGGAAGAGTTGGGGAGTTCCAGTGGTTTCCATTTGCCCTTCCTATCATAAAATACCATCTATGGGTCAAAGATTCATGTGGGGATTCTCCAAGTCACAATACATACTTTCATATTGGTCAAAAAGCCAAAAATGCAGCTGTATTCTCACTAGAACAATGTATGATCGACTAGAGCCAAGACTTCATCCATTGTCTAAACTCCTTAAGTTGTATTCTCAAATTGGGCCACAATAGTGAATTTAGTCTCCAAGGATTACCATCACTTCAGAGCCACAGTCAAATAACTTACAAAAGGTTCGAGAATTTCTTCTTTTCTGAGAGCACCTTCATCCTAAACAAGTGACTACCGATGCCACTGAATATGGCTTCCAGGAATATTCATGCATACACACTTGTGTGTTCATTGCAGTGTATTGTTTCAAAGACACAGGGTCCCCCCTACATGCACACAAACACCATTGAAGGAGCATAGTGTCCAACTTTCTTGGGATGAACACTAAATTTCCACTAAAGCATGTTTCCCCAAAGATAGGTTTCTGCCACCAAAGTTGGAATTTTGTTGCCTATAAATATCAAATAAGGACCTTAACAGAGTGCCCAGCTATTTCATTTCTAGGAATCTCCTAATTAACTAAGTATGACCACAGATTTTTGTATATCAAAACTCTGACCACCATTATTGTAGTAATTGTGCCCATCTTGTCTCTAAATATAAGCTATATCAATTGACTTCTACTATTACATCATCCCATTCTCACTGGAATAAGGAAATCCAGTTCTACTGCTCCATCTCAACCATCTTCACCCTACACAGGACATTTAGAAATTTTTCTAGAAGGCTGGTGGCACACTGCCAATTAATTCCTTAAGGAAGTGACAGCTCGACATATCTACATAGGACTGTATTTTCAATTGTTAGCTACCAATAAATTAATTTAAATTATCAATTACGATTCATTGCTTGGTTAAAAATAATTTATATCATAACAAAAGAATGAATGTGCTTAGGCCAGTAAACAATGATATGGTTTATGCGTTAGGGTAAAAAGTTTGGGTGCACGGGTTGTTTTACCTGAAAATACATCTGACTCAGTGTAATTTTGGTTCTACTGTCTAGGGCTCTCAGATTGGTAAAGTTATACACATCATTGGAACTTGCTTAAGGATGTCCTGACATAATCATAAGGCACACAAATGAATAATACTGAAAATATGACAAGATCAGTTCTTAATAGAAAACACACTATTTTGGGTAAATTTAGGGAATATTTTTCTACTTATGAAATCTTTCCAGGTTGATCCCTTGAGCAATATATATTTTGATGAAAGTTCTTAGAATCATATTTCCTTGTTTTCTTACACAGAGTGTGAATATAATCCAAATGGTTCTTCATGGTTTTAATAAAGAGTATTATTTCCAATTTTTACACAGCAGAGATATTCAAGTATGATCCTCAGATCAAGAGCAATTGAAAAACTGTTGAAATGCTAAATATTGGGTCCTACTCCAGATCAACTAAGTAGAAAGCTTCAGGTGATTCTGATCCCCACTAAGGCAGGAGAACACTGACCTATGTATAAGACTGTTTTTTGTGTGTTTTTTTTT
>PISX010027215.1:0-23306 GCA_004024625.1 Mellivora capensis | reverse complement strand
TTCTGAGCAATCAAGAGTCCCCACCCAAATGAAAGAAAAAAGAAAGAGAGAAAGCAGAAGAAGAGGGAAAGAGAGAGAGAGAGAGAGACAGGAGAAAGAAACAAGGATAAAAGAGAAGGCTCAGCCCAAATGGGCCCCAAGGTAAGGTTTGTGAAGTATACAAACAAATACAGACAAACAAAAAAGACTGATAAAAGCATATGACAAGAGAAGAAAAAAAATGTATGTACATATATATGTAGAAACAAAACAAAGAAACAAACAGATAAACAAAAAAAAAGACCCTCATCAAAACGAATCCTAAGTGTAAATTTTATAGACTACCAGGACAAACACAAGTATACAAAAATACTGGTAGGAGAAAAAGATGGGAGAGTGGTTGTAAATTCTCAGTGTGCGCGAGGAAGATTATTTTGCTTCTTCCTGGAAATATCTTCAAATCTTTTTTAAAGGGTACAACTTTCCAAAGATAACAGGGGATTAAAAATTGGTTTACCTATAGGGATAGCATTGATTGGGGAAAGGGGATTACCTTGAATTTTACCTCTATATGAATATCAGCAAATAAAAGTAAGAAAAGAATGATCTAAACTAAAGTGAAATTTAAAAAAATAAAAGAATAAAAAAATAGAAAAGCAGAAGAAAAACATGGGTATATGTATCAAAAAGTTCAGGTTAAAAGGTTATTATGGAATTTGATGTACTGGACATCTTACTGTGATTGTAAATATGCTAAAAAAATCTATTTCACAAAATAAAAATGGTCAAAAAATTTAAAAAAAATGAACCAGAATAGTGGGAACGAATTAAAAAATTAAACGTATCTATGAAGTAGTACTGATTGTTGTCTTCTCGGCTGGTTGGCTTTCTGGGGGAGGGGTCTGCCGCGTGGGTTTTCAGGCGGTGTTTCCTGAGTTAAGTCCTTCCACCCCCCTCCAGGGGTGGGCTCTGAGGAAACCCGGCCTTCAGGCTTTTGTTCTCTGGAGGTTTTTATGTCTGTTCATTTGTTTTCTCTCCCCTTGGCAGCTCCAGATGGTTCTTGGAGGTTTAAAGGAAAGCAAACTGCACCCAGACCTCCCTCCCAGAGAGAAGCCCCAGTCCGTTCCCCTCTGGGTGCTGCAGAGCAGGTTCCCAGCCGCGATCTCTGGGGACACCTGTGCTTCCTGCTTGTACTCAAATCCACAAGTGGCAGCTTTCTGGGCAGCTCCAGATCGCCAGAAAGTTTCCAAGCAGGGAAGGCACACAGAGATTTTCCTGCTGGCCTGACCTGGGAACTTTCTGGGTCCTAGAAAGCCCAGCTGACGCCCTCCTGCCTCTCTCAGGGAGGAGGTGGAGTGAGTCTCAGGCTCTGCTAGTGTGGTGCGGTGCATGCGTGGGGACTGCAAAAGGCTGTTTCTGTTTCTCGAGGGTCCCAGCACCTGCCACTCGCCAAGCGCCCTTAGGAGGTCTCTTCCCAGCTCAGGGAGGGTTCAGGGACCTGGTTTCTCAGCCGCACTCTCTCTGGCTCAGTGCCAGGGGTGTCTGTCCTCCGTGGGGGGCTTAAGCCCCTGTCCCCAACCGTTCCACTTCCCACAATTTCCCCCTGCGATTCTTTGCTCTTTTTGAGTGCTTTCTATCAGACTTCAAGTTAATGCTGGTCCCCAGTCATAGGGCACTCTCGTATTGGGGTATTACTTCCCAATGCATCTCCTCTGGTGGCTCCCTCCCCCTTTTGTTTATCTTCTGATACCAGTCCGGCTTTCCCACTCTGCTTTACCTGCCCACTGGCATCTTCTGCCCCCGTAGAGATCCTGACATGTAGAATTCTGATCTCAGGCTGATTTCATGAGTGATCGGAGTTCCTTGGTAGGTAAACAGCTCACTTTAGGGGACAGGTTGAACCAGAGCCTCCTCCTAGTTCCCCGCCATCGTGTCTCCCCCTGTTGCTAGGACTTCTAATACTATGTTGTACAAGAGTCGTGAGAGTGGGGATCCTTGTCGTGTTCCTGATCTCAACGCTAGGGCTGTGAGCTTCTTCCCATTGAGGCTGATGTTTGCTGTGGAACTGGTGGCATCACGTTACCTGATTGTAAGCTTTATTACAAAGTTGTGTTCACGAAGACAGCATGGCACTGGCATAAAAACAGACACTTAGACCAATGGAACAGGGTAGAGAGCCCAGATATGGACCCTCAATTCTATGGTCAAATCATCTTCGATAAAGCAGGAAAAAATATACAGTGGAAAAAAGACAGTCTCTTCAATAAATGGTGCTGGGAAAATTGGACAGCTATATGTAGAAGAATGAAAATCAACCATTCTCTTACACCGTACACAAAGATAAACTCGAAATGGATAAAAGACCTCAATGTGAGACAGGAATCCATCAGAACCCTAGAGGAGAACATAGGCAGTAACCTCTTTGATATCAGCCACAGCAACTTCTTTCAATATATGTCTCCAAAGGCAAAGGAAACAAAAAGCGAAAATCAGCTTTTGGGCCTTCATCAAGATCAAAATTTTCTGCACAGCCAAGGAAACAGTCAACAAAACAAAGAGGCAACCCACGGAATGGGAGAAGATATTTGCAAATGACAGTACAGACAAAAGCTTGATATCCAGGATCTATAAAGAACTTCTCAATCTCAACACACACAAAACATATAATCATATCGAAAAATGGGGAGAAGATATGAACAGACACTTCTCCAATGAAGACATACAGATGGCTATCAGACACATGAAAAAATGTTCATCATCACTAGCCATCAGGGAGATTCAAATCAAAACCACATTGAGAGTAAAACTATGAATTCTGTTATGCTGAAAAAAATTATTTATTATTAAAAAAACAACCACATTGAGATACCACCTCACACCATTTAGAATGGCCCAAATTAGCAAGACAGGAAACAACGTGTATTGGAGAGGATGTTGAGAAAGGGGAACCCTCTTACACTTTTGGTGGGAATGCCAGTTGGTGTAGGCACTCTGGAGAACAGTGTGGGGGTTCCTCAAGAAGTTAAAAATAGAGCTTCTCTATGACCCTGCAATTGCGCTGCTGGGTATTTATCCCAAAGATACAGATGTGGTGAAAAGAATGGCCATCTGTACCCCAATGTTTATAGCAGCAATGACCACGGTCGCCAAACTGTGGAAAGAACCAAGATGCCCTTCAACATACTAATGGATAAGGAAGATGTGGTCCATATACACTCTCTAGTATTATGCCTCCATCAGAAAGGATAAATAACTAACTTTTGTAGCAACATGGACGGGACTGGAAGAGATTATGCTGATTGAAATAAGTCAAGTAGAGAGTCAATTATCATATGGTTTCACTTATTTGTGGAACATAACAACACGGAGGACTTGGGGAGATGGAGAGGACATGACAAAAAAAGATTAAGATAAAAACATGGGGAGATGGAGGGGAGAAGGGAGTTGACGGAAATTGGAAGGGGAGATCAACCATGAGAGTCTATGGACTCTGAAAAACAAGCTGAGGATTTTGAAGCGGCGGAGGGTGGGAGGTTGTGGGTGCCAGGTGGTGGGTATTGTGGAGGGCACGCTTTGCATGGAGCACTGGGTGTGGTGCAGAAAGTATGAACTCTGTTACGCTGAAAAACAAAACAAAACAAAGAAAACCCAGAACTATCTTATGACCCAGAAATCTCACTACTGGGTATTTACCCCAAAGATACAGATGTAGTGAAAAAAAGGGCTACATGAGCCCTAGTGTTCATAGCAGCAATTTCCACAATTGCCAAACTGTGGAAACAGTTGAATGACCTTCAATAGAGGAATGGATAAGTAAGATTCGGTTCATATACACACCAGCCTACTACTCATACATCACAAAGAATGAATACCCAACTTTTGTATCAGCATGGATGGGACTGGAGGAAATATGTTAAGCAGAGAAAGACAATTATCTTAGGTTTCCCTTATTTGTGGAAGATAAGGAATCGCTTGGAGGACATTAGGAGAAGGAAGGGAAAAATGAAGGAGTGGGAATCAGAGGGCGAAATGAACCATGAGAGACTATGGACACCGAGAAATAAAGTGAGGCTTTTAGAGGGGAGGGTGGTGGGGATTGGGTGAGCCAAGGATGGGTATTAAGGAGGGCACATCTTGCATGGAGTACTGAGTCTTATTTGCAAATAATGAATATTGGAACTCTACATAAAAAAATAATGATGTGCTGGATGGTGACTAAATAACATAACAATAAAAAATAAAAAGCCAGGGCATGGCCCTCAGTCATAGAGTGTCTTTAGCTTTGTGGTCCCCGTCACCTCAGCCCAGCACAGATGAGCCTTCTACAGGGTTTCTGACACAGGCAGGATGTGGGTTCTCACATCGTGTCTCTTGCACAGTAATACACAGCCGTGTCCTCAGAGTTCAGGCTGCTGATCTGTAGATAGGCAGTGCTGACAGAGGTGTCCATAGAGAAAACAAATCGACCAGAGAAGCCCTGGGCATATGTTGGATTCCCAGTGTTTGTGTTGATCCATCCCATGTACTGCAGGCTCTTTCCTGGTGCCTGTCACACCCAGTTCATTGCATAGCTGAAGGTGTACCCAGATGCCTTGCAGGAGACCTTCACGGATTCCCCCAGCTTCCTCACCTCAGCCTCAGATTGCGCCAGCTGCACCTGGAGTGGATACCTGTGGAGAGGGAATAGGAGAGGATGAAGTCATGCTGACTGGCCCTGGTCCCCTCCTCTTCCAAAGGACTGGAGGAATTCCCTACCTGTAGCCAATACCACCAGGAAGAGGATTCTCCAGCTCCAGTCCATGGTGAGGTGCTGTGCTCTCACGGTTTCTACAAAGGATTGTGTGAAGTTTTTGGGTGATATTCTCAGGGCCCAAACATGTGTATATTTAAGCAAGTACACCTTGGCTCATTTGCATCTTCACAAAGCAGACTATTTCATATCAGGAAATGGCTCATTCAGAGAGAAGACACATCAGAGGGGAAACACATTCCTGGGATGCTGAGGTCCCACATCTGAACCTCTGTCTGAGGATACACACCGTTGCCATATCCCTGACTCTGTGTTACCAGAGGTTCTCCCACTGAGAATGAGCCTGAGTGCAGAGCTGTGGAGGCCACTGGGTAAGGCATTTTCCTTAGGAGCAGAAGCGAGTGCTGATCTGGGCACAGGGGACCAGGGATGGCAAACCTGATGTGGAGTCTCTGTGAACCAGTGTCTGTGATGCCCTGTGCACCTCCCTTCTCAGGTGGAGAAGTGGGGTCTGGGTAGAGAAACACTTGAACCTGAGGCAGGTCACCTGGATGATGTGCCTTATAGACCTAATTGCACATATTGTAATGAAATGCTGGTAAGCCTAACATAACTATGTGTATAAAAATTACACATTCGTACAGAGTCTCTTCTAATCAGGTAATGTGTTCAAATGTAAATATCAAGAAGTCATCCCCCTATTTAAGATAAAAAGTCATGATCATCAAACTAAAAATGATTTAATTAATAAAAGATGTTTCATTTAATGGTAAATGACTAAAACATTTCCTTGGAAGCATGAACAAGTCAGAAAAGCTTCATGATACAATGTATCAACATTTTCATGGATAAAGAAGATGTGGTATATAGAAATATAATGGAATTTGCTTAGCCATAAGAAAATTTGCAGAGATGTGGATGGGACTAGAAGGTATTATGCTAGAGTGAAATAAGTCAACCAGGGAGAGACAATTATCATAAATTTCATTCATATGTGAAATTTAAGAAACAAAACAGGGGGGCGCCTGGGTGGCTCAGTGGGTTAAGCCTCTGCCTTCAGCTCGGGTCATGATCTCGGGGTCCTGGGATCGAGTCCCGCATTGGGCTCTCTGCTAGGCAGGGAGCCTGCTTCCTCCTCTCTATACCTGCCTGCCTCTCTGCCTACTCATGATCTCTGTCAAATAAATTAAATCTTAAAAAAAAGAAACAAAACAGGATTATAGGGGAAGGGAGGGAAAAATAAAATAAGATGAAATCAGAGAGTGAGACAAACCATGGGAGACTCTTAAGTCTAGGAAACAAACTGAGGGTTGCTAGAGAGGAGCAGCTGGGGTCTGTGGTAAGTGGGTGATGGACATTAAGCAGGATGTTTGATGTAATGAGCACTGGATGTTATAGGCAACCAATGAGTAACTGAACTTTACCTTCAAAACTAATGATGCACTGTATGTTAAGTGAACTTAAATAAATAAAAAAACCCTTTTCAGTTGGAGAAGCAAAGTAACAAGGACTAAATATGTAAGAACAAACCAAACCCCCATTATTCATGTGTGACATGAGGAATATGATTTCTGGTCAGATCTGTCAAAGCCTGGAAGTCTTTATCTGTCCATAAGCTGAACAACTGAAAGTCACCAGCTCTTCTCAGACCCACCAGAGATGCTGTGATAGGATATCTTTGTCCTATCAGGCGGCTATGACAAATACCGCTGCCTGGGTAGTGTATAAACTATAGAAATGAATTCCATCAGAGTTATGGAAGATGGAAGTCCAAGGTCAAGACATTCAGCACATCCAGGCCCCCTCACTTAGTCTGTGCTGGTAGGGGATCACTCCCAGTGATCTCCAAAATGTTGTGGACAGTAGATCCAGGCTTCTCTTTCTCTTCTCTCATATTTCTCTCAGGGTCTTGACAAGGATCTCCAGGGTTATGTTGAGATGGTCAACCCATAACCACCCCCTCGTCAAGTATTTCCACATCCTTCCTGATTTCTATGGAACAAGATCTCTCCTTCCTTCCAATAGGAACAGGTTGAGAATTTGCCAAAATTTTCAGTTCCGCTTTATACTGATTAATGATTATGTCTTCATATCATTTGTTCTTCCCACACTTTACCATTAGAATTCCAGAGACACCTTCTGATGCTTTAAGCCTTTGCTCAGAAATTCCCTCAGCCTCTTATCAAGCGGGACCTCTCCCAAGTTCTTCCTTTCAGATCTCGATGCAAGCAAGCTCTCTACCCGTCTACAGCATAGGTCCCCCCCCCCCATTTCTCAAAGGCACATTCCTCACCTTGTCTGTGACATCATCAAAGTGGCCTGTACTGTTCATGTCTTACCACGTTTGGTTCATAAGCATTTAGATACTCTCTAGAAAGATTGGGGCTTTCCCTGTAGTTCTCTCCTTTCCTTCTGATGTCTCCCATGAATAGCCCTTTATGACCCCTTCCTGACAATGTAGGCTTCTTTTGCACACATCACAGAAGGCTTCCAGCCTTCACCCATTACTTAGATACAAACGGCTTCCATGATTTAGGTCTTTGTTACACAGCACCATGCTTCTCAGGATGGTATAACGGAGAGCATAAACTAGGTAGATTAGAAATAAAACTAAAAATAGAGCTTCCCTATGACCCTGCAATTGCACTACTGGGTATTGACCCCAAAGATCCAGATGTAGTGAAAAGAATGGCCATCTGTACCCCAATGTTTATAGCAGCAATGGCCACGGTCGCCAAATTGTGGAAAGAACGAAGATGCCCTTCAACAGACGAATGGATAAGGAAGATGTGGTCCATATACACTATGGAGAATTATGCCTCCATCAGAAAGGGTGAATACCCGACTTTTGTATCAACATGGACGGGGCTGGAAGAGATTATGCTGAGTGAAATAAGTCAAGCAGAGAGAGTCAATTATCATATGGTTTCACTTATTTGTGGAGCATAAGGAATAACATGGAGGACATGGGGAGATGGAGAGGAGAAGGGAGTTGAGGGAAATTGGAGGGGGAGATGAACCATGAGAGACTATGGACTCTGAAAAAAAACTTGAGGGTATTGAAGGGGCGGGGGGTGGGAGGTTGGGGGAGCCAGGTGGTGGGTATTATGGAGGGTACCCATTGCATGGAGCACTGGGTGTGGTGCATAAACAATGAATTCTGTTACTGAATTTTGAAAAGAAACAAAAATAAATAAATAAATAAATAAATAAATAAATAAATAAATAAATAAATGTATGTCACCTCTGCAGAAAAAAAAGAAGTAAATTTATCACATTTCTGGAGCCTTCGAAGTGCAAGATCACGGTACTGGCATTTCATTGTGCAGTGAGTGCCTCCATCTGGAGCATTGGGCGCGTCTTTAAACTGCCTGTTCATATGGAAAATGCAAGGCTTTAAGGATCCTGTGGGATCATAACAGTTCTGATTCCATTCATAACCTAGCATTCTCCCAGAGCCCTTACCCTTTGCCATCTCATTGGACATTATGTTAGAACACTTGAATTTGCAGGAGACCCATATATTCAGATCATAGCTTAGGGAAAACTGTGACCCAAAAATTGAGTTTACAAATGGGCATATGCAAGGGATCACAACTTACTAGGGCAAAAGCCACCCACAGATATATTCACAGGACCCACAAGAAAGTAGAGAAATATCTACAGGACCCTACAGAAAATAGGAGAATTGAAATGTAGATGGCGAACTGATGAAGGTTCAGTGTGGATATGTCTGAGTTGAGGCTCCTGTGGAATTGGTGACACCCTTAGGGGTGCCCTACAAGTTTGTGTTTTAGGCCTAGAAGCCCCATCTCATTCCCCCAGGAAAGAAGGGATGAGCATTTGCTGTGCTTCTGAGGTGGGGAAAGATCCTCTTGAGAAACTTGCCAGATAATTCAAGACCTGTGGGAAGGTAAATGTCAATTTTGGGTGGGGTAAGGGAAGCACCCCCTCCTCTCTCCTCCCCTTAGGCCATCCCATGTCACCTCAGTGAGGTGTAACCTGAGATTCTCTTGTGAGGTCAACATCAAGGGTCTCAGATCAGGGATAGAAGGATCAACCATAGACTGTAAACACCTGTCTATACCCACTGCTTATTCCCCTACCATAGGGATATTCTATAATAATAACAGAAGAAAAAGCAAAGAGAGCTAGAAAACCGGAAGTTATTTTTGAATTCTGTATGGAATGCAGCTCAAAATGAGACAAAAGCAGGGACTTGAGACGAAATGTCAGTGTTGTCTCATCAGTAGTTGATACATTATTTTTCTTTGGAATGATATTTTGGGCTATAGTTCCCAGGTTAGCCCCACTTTAGGGTTCTGTCATCATGGTAGACATTCGTTATTGAACCTCACTCTACAACTGGCACCTGGTGGGATCAGGAAAGAGTGACAGGACTCTAGCCCCATGGGGCTCAGGGTCCAGGACGGGTTGAGGGAGAAGTTACAACAGGGCAGAGTGATGATATGGTGACTTTCTGTGGGATACTTGAAGGATAGCACCAGATGGCAAGGATCCAGGCTCTACCAGTCAGATGTGAGGATCATGTGAGTTTCCTGTATGGAAGCCAGGAGACACATTTCAGACACATCCCCCAAGGCTGCTCTCATAGACTCCCCCCAGAACAGGACCCAGCAGTACTTCGATGGGATTTTCTCTCTGACCTGTCATCCTGCCTGTTTCATTGGGGGAAATCAGAGAGTGTATACCATCAGGTGGGCTGCCTTTCCACCCAAGAGATGGAGCGGTGCCTCCAGAGGGACAGTTCCTGATCACCAGTGTCCACCCACTTGGATAATGAGCCAGAGGATAAACTGTAGCTAGGAGGACAAGGACCCAGTTTGAGCAGATGCCCTGGGGGTATTTTCTTTTATTATTATTATTATTATTATTACTTAAATTTCTTTTCAGCATAAAAGTATTCATTGTTTTTGCACCACATCCCGTGCACCATGCAATACATGCCCTCCCTAATACCCACCACCAGGCTCCCCTAAGCTCCCATTCCCTGCCCCTTCAAAACCCCTCAGGTTGTTTTTCAGAGTGCATAGTGTCTCATGGTTCATCTCCCCTTCCAACGAAGTATAGGCAGTGTGTGCTCGCTGAGGGCAGAGAACAGGCACTAAGCTCTCAGAAAGCCTCGGCTATGCAGGTGCTTCACAGGGATGATGAGAGTTCCCACAGGTCTTTTTTGGAGAAAGAAAAACAGGATATGGATGAGGTTGATGAAGGAAAGTTCCCTAGGGACTGGTGAGATCTCATCTACACAGAGACAATGTTATCTCGTTCTGGTTGGCTGCATGGAGAATGCGAGAAATTAGAGATCGAGGAAATAACCATATATATCCCTGAGTGAATCTAGAGAGGCTAGAGGGGAAACCCCTATTTCAATAGAAAGCCCCTCCCCCCCCCAACTGCCCCTGCTCCTGGGTCTGATTTGTGTCTGTGGATCTTGAGTGGACCCTGCTGATGTGAGGACCCCCTGGGGTCCTGAGCACCTCAAGAGCCCTGGACTATTTGATTCTTCTGTCCTAAGCACTCCCTGGTGCTCTGAGAGCCCCCTGGTGTTCTGAGTGACTCCTGGTGACTTGAGCACCTGTTGGGGATCTGAGCTCCCTCTGGTGACCAGAGGGCCTCCTGGGGCCTCAAGCTCCCCTGCAGCCCAGCTACTCTTGTGTCCCTGCAGGAAAGTTTGTGTCTGGGCTCACCCCAAGTGTGTACACACTGGGTACACACATTACAGTAACACACAGTTGTGTCCTCAGCTCTCAGGCTGTTCATCTTCGGAATCAGCATGTTCTTGCCATTGTCTCAGGAGATGGTGAATTGGCCCTTCACAGTGTCTTCGTAATATATGTAACTACGATCATGCATAATCGCTGAGAACCAATGCAGCCCCTTCCTTAGAGCCTGGCAGACCCAACTCATGCTGTAGTCACTGAAAGTGAACCCAGAGGCTGCACAGGAGATTCTCAGGAACCCCCCAGGCTTCACCAGGTCTCCCCCAGACTCCACCACCTACACCTACCACTGGACACCTGCAGATACAAGACAATCTGGTCAGGTAACTGTCCTTCACTTATTTTTTTTCTTACTCATATCCACTTTCTTATTCAATGTCTCTTGTTCTCTGTAAATGATGTTTGAAAAGAGTAACAAGGAAAACCCAGGCAAGAATAAACTCCATCATGAGCTGTCTGTGTTCTGTCCTGAGCACTGAATGGACAACCTGGGAATCCCAAGACTGGGGCTCCCATCCCAGCTGCAGGCTCGGGGCTGGGCTGGTTTAATCAGCAGAACGTGAACCCTATTATCGTGTCCCTTGACTATATAGCCAGCATGGTATCTATACTGACAGAGAGGACAGTAACCAGAGCAGGTGCGACTGCCTTTGATTTGGTGATACTGACAGCATTTGGGAAAAGATGAAGTTTAATTGTATGATTTTCAGAGGACCTGATTGGTTTCCATTTACCAGTTTGATGTCACATAGTCACACATATTGGGGTGTAGGTATCATGTTTCCCCTCAAATAACATAATCCTACATCCAGAATTTTGGAAGGTTTGTGGGTGTCCAAGAACATTCTGGGTTGAGAGTGAGCCCCGGGATTTGGACCTGTGCTCCTCCACAGGACCTACTACCCACCCTGAGCCCCCTGCAGGACAGAGTGCACAGGCTCATGGGAACGTGGAATCCTGCCTGTAGTGAGGACAAGATGACTCTGTTTTTTCTAGAATTTATCTGAAATACAGAATCAGGGTGCATGAAGGTGGTTTTTCAAGTCTCTAAGATTTCCCTATCACTGTGTTCATCACAAGGCATCTATGGGGGTATTTGTAATAGTTTTGATGAGTGTGCTTGACACAGGATGAACTGCACACAGGCAGAGAGTGTGCGATGAGAAACACAGGTGTCAGAATCAACAGTGTCCAGAGCAAGCAAATCCATTTTCCACGAAATTTCCTGTATTTTCTTTGCAATTCTTCCTTCCTCATTCCTTCTTCACTCTGTCCTCACATTACTATTGATCTTCATGTTACCTCACACTAGCTTTAATTTTCTAGAATATATAATTTTGTAATTGTATGAAATGTACCTTTATTTCTAGGGCTTCTATTGCTGAGCCAAATACTTGAAAATGCCCCCATATTTATTATGTTTTTTATGATGGGCAGCTTTACAAAGATGACGTAGAGCACAATATGTCCACTTTTAAGCTGATGATTGGGCTTGGGATTGTTCCCATGTTTCTGTATTTTATTTTCATTTATGTATTTATTTATCTATTTATTTTAGTTACCATACAGACATCATTAGTTTTGATGTAGTGTTTCTGTATTTCAATAAACTCACTACTCAGATTGGAGTTACAAGAGCTAAAGAAATAAATAGAACAAACTTCAGATCATCAAATTCGTGTCAATATACCTTCTAATTGTGGCCATGAGACAATAATCTTAAACTATTGGGAGTGACAAGTACTCACAGGGGCTAAGAACCAGCATCTTGGCATATTGTGAATACAGATCCCTGATGACAAACTATCACAAGGTTTAGATAGAATATTTAATGGATTTCTTGTCATCATGTGAGCTAGAGCTGTTATAGTGTGAGGTTCTCCAGGACCATATCATTAAATCAATCCTGTCCTCATGCATTCCTACCCTGCAGGATGGGGACAAATCATGAAAAACCTCCGCACACCCTGGTGGTCCTGGCAGGATGGGAGGATGATGACTCAGAGCAGGAATGCATGGAGATCCACGCATCCTGTGTCCACCAGAGAAATAAGGAATTTATCTGCAGAGGCAGCCCTCAGAAGCAGCATGCTGGGGTCACAGGTGAGCCCCATAGAATCTGGGACAGGAACAGATGTCACAGTCTCAGTTCTGTTGAGGACCACACACACTTTTCACATGGAATGAAAGCCTTAGTCTTCAGGTAAAGGTAGGGAAACAGGAAGCTGAGGACACCCAGGGACCACTGGAGCTGTGGGAGGGTCAACCGGGAAGAACAGAATGACTGTGTACCCGGAGACAGGCAAGAAATATGGACTTGGACTACTGTTGGAGGAGGGGCAGTGACACGTGCAGGCTTCCCCTTACTCAGGTTCCTGGGAGGACCTGAGGTTAAGGCTACATCATCAAGTCAGAGTCCTTAGTGGTCTCAAGCCTTCCACCACATTAACGACTGTCACCTGAGTAGAGCAGAGGAGTGTACTGGAGAGTGGGAGTACATTCTACATGGGGGAGCTCAAGGGGATCACAGTACTGACCTGGGAACAGAAACAGGGGATCTCTGGAGGAATCTGAACTCTTGTGTGTCTACAGCAGAGACTCATTTCACGGCTGTTACCCAGACAGCCCCTGCAGCCAGGAAGAGAGTCACACACTCCACAGCATAGGACTCCCAAAGAGAGGGTGTGATCATCTACAGGAAGCATAAAATGTAACAATATAATAAGAAGTGCCCTGTGCATGGTAGACATTCATGAAACCCCACCATAATTCCAGGGCCTCCGTACTGTTAGGGAACCTCTCTGTTCCACCCACCCCTCTATTCTCTTGTGGTTCAAGTCCTGGGTGTGCAAGTTTGGGGACAGCATCTCCATGTACAAATCATGTGGAAATTTGTCAAAGCTGGGTCACTCCACTGTATTTGGTAATTCAGAGCTGCTCTACTTTCATGAGTAAATGTAACTCCCCCAAAACACCTGCATGGCCAGATATGTTCGTGTGTAAAGGACATAAAAGGATGGCAGTGCTGTCAGATTTTGTCATCACTCCAATCAGTGTCACCTCCCTGGGAACTTCCTGGGTGAACCCTCACCTCTCGGTGACACATTTACACAAGTAACGCCTTCTCTGTTCCCGCAATGACATTTCACACCTATGTGACAGGGGCAGGTCACCCTCTTTAACTTGTGTCCTTATCACTGCACTCAGTGACTTAGATCAGTGCTCTGTGAAGGCGCTTCTCTCATTGTCTTCATGAACAGAGCTGTGGATGCAGGATCTTGTCTCCTGGCTCCCCTGTAGGTTGTTAATGTGAATTAAATAATAAATACACTACCTGCCTGATAGAGGGATTGACAACCATGAGAAGTTGGCAGATCCAGTTATGAGGACACATCTGGACCCTGTGTTAGGGCCTGGAAGAGTGGGCTGACCAGCTCAGGGACTGCAGACAGGAAGAGACATACACAACATCCGGGTCCGGGGGCGTCTCAAACTCACAATTTGTTCTCTGGGTCCTTAATCTGCACAGACAGAGGTGAGTGTCCACCTTGGCTCCAGGGTATGTGTGCACCTGGATAGAGACCAGCTGACATCACTGCTCAGAGGGAAGGAAATAAATAGGAGTGTTTATATTTATGTGGGTGCAGGTGGGTTGCTAAGGTATCCTCATCCCCAGGAACAAAACTGGCATGTGAGGGTAACAGGTGTCTGTGATGTGGACATTGTCAATGACAACTCTCGCTGGATACTAGGGTGTGTTCCCTGGTTAGTTCAGAGACCCATTAAGCAAAGGGTTGCATCAACATCTGAGAGGAGAACACAGGCAGTAACCTCTTAGATCCTCAACTGCAACAACTTCTTGCAAGATGGGTCTCCACAAGCGAGGAAAACACAAACAGAAAGGAATTTTGGGACTTCACCAAGATAAAAATCTTCTGCAATGCAAAGGAAACAGTCAACAAACCTAAAAGGCAACTTATGGAATGGGAAAAGATATTTGCAAATGACGCTACAGAGAAATGTTTTATATCCAAGATCTATAAAGAACTTACCAGACTGAACCCCCCCAAAACAAGTAATGCAGTCAAAAAATGGGCACAACGCATGAATAAACACTTCTCCAGAGAGACATACAAGTGGCCAACGGACACATGAAAAAATGCTCCACATCTCTTGTCACCCTGGAAATATAAATCAAAACCACAATAAGTTATCACCTTTCATGAGTTAGAAAGACTAAAATTAACAAGACAGGGAACAACAAATGTTGGAGAGGATGTGGGGAAAGGGGAACCCTCTTACTCTGTTGGTGGGAATGCAAGTTGATACAGCCACCTTGGAAAACAGTGTCTAGATTCCTCAAAAAGTTAAAAATAGAACTATCCTATGACTCAGCAATAGCACTACTGGGTATTTACCCCAAAGATACAGATGTAGTTAAAAAGGGGCACATGAACCCCAGTATTCATAGGATTAATGTCCACTATAGTGAAACTGTGGAAGGAGCTGAAATGTCCTTCCACATATGAATGGATAAAGAAGATGTGGTCCAAACATACAATGGAATATTACTCTGCGATCAGAAAGGATGAATACCTACCATTTCATCGATTGGATGAAACTGGAGGGTGTTATGTCAAGTAGAATAAGTCAAGCAGAGAAAGATAATTATGCTATGGCTTCACCTCTATGTGGAACATAAGGAATAGTGAGGAGGACCACAGAGAAAGTCAATTATCATACGGTTTTACTTACTTGTGGAGCATAAGGAATAACACAGAGGACATTAGGAGATTAAAGGTAAACTGAATTGCGGTAAATTGGAGGGGGATATGAAGCATGAGAGACTGTGGACTCTGAGAAACAAACAGAGGGTTTTGGAGTGGAGGGGGTGGGGGGGATGTGTGAGCCTGGTGGTGGGTATTAAGGAGGGCACGTATTGCATGGAGCACTGGGTGTGGTGCATAAACAGTATATCTTGGAACACTGAAAAAATAAAAAAATTAGGGAGGGAGACAAACCATGAGATACTCTGGATTCTGGGAAACAAACAAGGATTACAGAAGTGAGGGTGGTTGGGTATAGGGTAGCCAGGTGATGGGTATTAAGGAGGCCAGGTGATGTGATGAGCACTGGGTTTTATACACAACTAATGAAACTTTGAACACTGCAACAAAAACTAATGATGTACTATATGTTGGCTAAGTGAACATTAAAAAAGAGTGCAGACTTTTTCCCACGTTTTTTAAAAAGTTCTTTTCAGTGTTCCAGAATTCATTGTTCATGCACCAAGGAAATAAGGGCTTTCAATGTCACACTGGACCAGATAGACTTCTTTGTTATTTATTTGGGCCCTTTCTCTTTCATTTTGGTAAATTTAGGTGGAGGTTCTCAGGTGTATTGTGTTTTTTTTTTTTTCCTGAAAGTATCACATGACGAGATGAACACAGGGTTTTATACTGAACAGATGGAGACTATGGACTCTGAAAAACAACCTGAGGGTTTTGAAGGGGCGGGGGGTGGGAGGTTGGGGGAGCCAGGTGGTGGGTATTATGGAGGGCACGCACTGCATGGAGCACTGGGTGTGGTGTAAAACTATGAATTCTGTTTCGCTGAAAAGAAATGAAATTTAAAAAAAGTAAATAAAAAATTAAATTCCCAAGTAATAAAAGGAAAATTAAATTTTTCATTATTCCCCCCCCCCCCCAAAAAGTCAATGATGTACTATATCTTGGCTAATTGAATTAGAAAAAACATATGCAGAGCCTGGTTTCTTTGATCTGTTCTCTGTTTCTTAGTTTCTATATAATCTCTTTCTGCTCTAATCTTGCTATTTCCCTCCTTCTGCTATATTTAGGATTCAGCTGTGGCTCTTTCTCTAGCACCTTCAGCTGTAATATTAGGTTGTTTATTTGAGATTTTTCTTGCGTCTTGAGGTGCTCCTGTATGCTGTGTATTTCTGTCTTAGGACCACCTTTGCTGCAGAGAAATTACAGGATGGTGATAATGGTTTTCTACTCCTTTCTTAAATGTAATTTTATTTTTTTCAGTGGAGGTTTTATACTCCCGAGTGTGTGTGTGTGTGTGTGTGTGTGTGTCTGTCTGTCTGTCATCTTCTGGCTCCGCTGGAGGTTCTTGTGATCCACAGTGAGTGCCATGAGATTCTTATGAAGGTTTTGTTGACCTGCATCAGGGTATTTGTAATGTGTTGGTATTTAAGGACAATAGGAAACTAATGTAACTCTCTCTCTCTCTCTCTCTCTCTTTTTGCATGTTAGTATATTTGTCTTCCTGTTACAGCTTAGTTTATAAGTCAGGGAGGGAATAGGTAAGCACAGAATAATGTCAAGGAGGCTCCCTTGGGGAAACTGCTCTATGGAGAGGAAACCCCAGACCCTGACAGGAAATATGCCATAACCTCCATCTGCACCTGCTCCTGGGATTAAAGACAGAAATGGTTAGGAGTGTGCACCCTCTGCTGGTCTGATTCCCTTGTAGTTTGTGATTTGGATCTGGGCTCACACTGATGTCCCCTCACTGTGTCTCTCGCACAGTAATACACGGCCGTGTCCTCGGCTCTCAGGCTGTTCATCTGCAGATACAGCGTGTTCTTGCCGTTGTCTCTGGAGATGGTGAATCGGCCCTTCACAGAGTCTGCGTAGTATGTGCTTCCACCACTGCTAATACTTGCGACCCACTGCAGCCCCTTCCCTGGAGCCTGGCGGACCCAGCTCATGTAGTAGCTACTGAAGGTGAATCCAGAGGCTGCACAGGAGAGTCTCAGGGACCCCCCAGGCTTCACCAGGTCTCCCCCAGACTCCACCAGCTGCACCTCACACTGGACACCTGCAGACACAAGACAAGCCAGTCAGGAAACTGTCACACACCCGTGGTTTCTCTTACTCATATCCACTCACATCCTCAATGTGAGTTGTTCTCCAGAAATTACCTTTTAAAAGAGCAACAAGGAAAACCCAGCCAAGCGTAAACTCCATGGTGATTTCTCCGTGTTCTGTCCTGCTCAGTGAATGTGGACACCTGGAAATCCCAGGGCTGGGGCTCCTCTCCCAGCTGCATGGTCAGGGCTGGGCTGTTTTATTCAGTGGAGGGAAGTCCCTATTTGCATGTCCTCTGAGTATATAGTTAACTCCAGATGTAGGTTTAATTGTTTACAAGTTAAAAACAAAGATTGCATTGTTTGTGGATCACATTGTTTAGACAGCACTTTGACAATATGCAGTATTCTTTTTGTTTGTTTGTTTGTTTAAAAAATGCATTTATTGGGTGCCTGGGTGTCTCAGTGGGTTAAAGCCTCTGCCTTTGGCTCAGGTCTTGATCCTGGATTCCTGGGATTGATCCCCAATCGGGCTTTCTGTTGGGCTGGGAGGCTGCTTTACCACCCCCCTCTCTCTGCCTGCCTCTCAGACTGCTTGTGATCTCTGTCTGTCAAATAAATAAATAAAATCTTTAAAGAGTGCATTTATTGGTTGGAAACGTTGGAACAGGACATCAATAATATAATATAATATAATATAATATAATATAATATAATATAATATAATATAATAATATTCCCATTTAGAATTAAGAATTCTATCAGAGCCAAGTTTAAATATACCGTTAATATATGAATGAATAAACTTTGCAAAAGTACTAGGACTATCAGTTTCCAAGCTGTGTTCTTTTGTGTAACATTGTCCTGTGTGTCTGTTTTTATGCCAGCACCATAGCGTTTTGATGACAAGAGCTTTGTAATCTAGCTTGAAACTGGAGTGTGGTGACTCCAGGTGGCTTAGTCGCCTGTTTGCTTTCTTTCTTTCTTTTCTTAATAATTTTTATTTATTTATTTAAATGTATTTTCAGTGTTCAGAATTCATTGTTTCTGCATCACACCCAGTGGTCCATGGAATACGTGCCCTCCACAATACCCACCACCAGGCTCACCCAAACTCCTACCCTTCTCTCTCCAAACCCCTCAGTTAGTTCCTCTGAGTCCACAGTCTCTCATGGTTTCTCTCCCCTCCAATTTCTCCCAACTCCTTTCTCCTCTCCATCTCCCCATGTCCTCCGTGCTCTTTCTTTTTTTTTTTTTTAAACATTTTTTATTTATTTATTTGTCAGAGAGAAACAACGAGAGAGGGAACAGAAGCAGAGGGAGTGGGAGAGGGAGAATCAAGCTTCCTGCTGAGCAGGGAGACTGATGCGGGTCTTGATCCCAGGACCCAGGGATCATAAGCTGAGCTGAAGACAGATGCTTAACAACTGAGCCACCAGGCGCCCCCTCTGTGTTATTTCTTATGCTCCACAAATAAGGGAAGCCATATGATAATGGACTCTCTCTGCTTGACTTATTTCACTCAGCATAATCTCTCCCAGTCCCGTCCATGTTGCTACAAAAGTTGGGTATTCATCCTTTCTGATGGAGGCATAATACTTCATAGTGTATATGGACCACATCTTCTTTATCCATTCATCTGTTGAAGGGCATCTTGGTTCTTTCCACAGTTTTGCGACTGTGGCCATTGCTGCTATGAACATTGGGGTATAGATTGCCCTTCTTTTCACTACATCTGTATGTATTTAATATTCTATTTTTTTAAAAAAATCCTCTCCAACACACGTAGTTTCCTGTCTTGTTAATTTTGGCCATTCTCACTGGTGTAAGGTGGTTCTCAATGTGGTCTTGATTTGAATCTCCCTGATGGCTAGTGATGATGAATATTTTTTCATGTGTCTGATAGCCGTTTGTATGTCTTCACTGGAGAAGTGTCTGTTCATGTCATGTTCCGATTTTTTGATATGATTATCTGTTTTGTGTGTGTTGAGTTTGAGGATTTCTTTATAGATCCTGTATATCAGCCTTTTGTCTGTATTGTCATTTGCGAATATTTTCTCCCATTCCGTGGGTTGCCTCTTTGTTTTGCTGACTCTTTCCTTTGCTGTGCAGAAGCTTTTGATCTTGATGAAGTCCCAAAAGTTCATTTTCGCTTTTGTTTCCTTTGCCTTTGGTGACATATCTTGAAAAAAGTTGCTGTGGCTGATATCAAAGAGGTTACTGCCTATGTTCTCCTCTAGGATTCTGATGGATTTCTGTCTCACGTTGAGAACTTTTATCCATTTCGAGTTTATCTTTGTGTACGGTGTAAGACAATGGTCGAGTTTCATTCTTCTATGCATAGCTGTCCAATTTTCCCAGCACCATTTATTGAAGAGACTGTATTTTTTCCAGTGGATATTTTGTCCTGCTTTGTTGAAGATTCTTTGATCATAGAGTTGCAGGTCCATTACTGGGCTCTCTACTCTGTTCTACTGGTTTATGTGTCTTTGTTTGTGCAAGTATCATGCTGTCTTTGTGACAATAGGTTTGTTGTATATCTTGAAATCAGGAAACGTGATGCCTCCAGCTTGGTTTTTCTTTTTCAACATTTCCTTAGCAATTCAGAGTGTTTTCTGGTTCCATACAAATTTTAGGATTGTTTGTTTCAGCACAAAGTAATGAAAAACGTTCCATGCTCATGGATTAGAAGAATAATCATTGTTAAAATATCTATACTGCCCAGGGCAATCTATACTTTCAGTGCCATCCCTATGAAAACTCAACCAGCATATTTCAAAACAAGGACTTTCAATGACACACTTGATCAGACTGATTTCTTATATTATGCTTAAAGATCTTCTTGTTGGACAGACCCTTTGAGTATGATATAATGTCTTTCCTCATCTCTTATTATAGTCTTTGGCTTAAAATCTAATTGATCTGATATAAGGATTGCCACCCCCAACTTTCTTTTGATGTTCATTAGCATGGTAAATTGTTTTCCACCCCCTCACTTTAAATCTGGAGGTGTCTTCGGGTCTAAAATGAGTTTCTTGTCGACAACATATTAATGGTTTTTTTTTTTTAACCCATTCTGATACCCTGTGTCTTTTGATTGGGGGCATTTAGCCCATTTACATTCAGGGTAACTATTGAGAGATATGAATTTAGTGCCATTGTATTGCCTGTAAGGTGACTGTTACTGTATATTGTCTCTGTTCCTTTCTGATCTACTACTTTTAGGTTCTCTCTTTGCTTAGAGGACCCCTTTCAATATTTCCTGTAGAGCTTGTTGTGTTTATAAATTCTTTCCATTTTTATTTTTCCTGAAAGATTTTTATCTCTCCTATTTTCAATGATAGCCTAGCTGGATATAGTATTCTTGGCTGCATGTTTTTCTCGTTAAGTGCTCTGAATATATCATGCCAGTTCTTTCTGGCCTGCCAGGTCTCTGTGGGTATGTCCGTGGCCAATCTAATATTTTTACCATTGTATGTTACAGACTTCTTTTCCCGGGCTGCTTTCAGGATTTGCTCTTTATCGCTAAGACTTGTAAATTTTAGTATTAAATGATGGAGTGTGGACCTATTCTTATTGAATTTGAGGGGGGTTCTCTGCACCTTCTGGATTTTGATGCTTGTTCCCTTTGCCATATTAGGGAAATTCGGTACAATAATTCTCTCCACTATATCTTTTGCTCCCCTCTCTCTTTCTTCTTCTTCTGGAATCCCAATTATTCTAATGTTGTTTCATCTTAGGGTTTGCTTATCTCTCGAATTCTCCCCTCATGGTCCAGTAGTTGTTTGTCTCTCTTTTGCTCAGCCTCTTTATTCTTTGTCATTTGGTCTTCTATATCACTAATTCTTTCTTCTGCCTCATTTATCCTAGCAGCAAGAGCCTCCATTTTTTATTGCACCTCATTAATAGCTATTTTGATTTCAACATGGCTAGATTTTAGTTCTTTTATTTCTCCAGAAAGGGCTTTTATTTCTCCAGTCAGTGTTTCTCTAAAATCTTCCATGCCTTTTTCGAGCCCAGCTGCACCTTGAGAATCATCATTCTATTTTTTTTAACTTTTTAAATTTTTTTAAAATTTTTATAAACATATAATGTATTTTTATCCCCAGGGATACATGTCTGTGAATCGACAGGTTTACACACTTCACAGCACTACACCATAGCACATGCCCTCCCCAATGTCCATAACCCAACCCCCCTCTCCCGACCCCCCTCTCCACAGCAATCCTCAGTTTGTTTTGTGAGATTAAGAGTCACTTATGGTATGTCTCTCTCCCAATCCCATCTTGTTTCTTTTATTCTTCTCCTACCTCCCCAAGCCCCCCATGATATATTTCTACTTCCTCATATCAGGGAGATCAAATCATAGTTGTCTTTCTCCGACTGACTTATTTCACTAAGCATGATGCCCTCTAGTTCCATCCACGTTGTTGCAAATGGCAAGATTTCATTACTTTTAATGGCTGCATAGTATTCCATTGTGTATATATACCACTTCTTCTTTATCCATTCATCTGTTGATGGAAATCTAGTTTCTTTCCATTGTTTGGCTATTGTAGAAATTGCTGCTATAGACAATCGGGTGCACATGCCCCTTCGGATCATTACGTTTGTATCTTTAGGGTAAATACCCAGTAGTGCAATTGCTGGGTCATAGGGTAGTTCTATTTTCAACTTTTTTGAGGAACCTCCATGCTGTTTTCCAGAGAGGTTGCACCAGCTTGCATTCCCACCAACAGTGTAGGTGGGTTCCCCTTTCTCCACATCCTCGCCAGCATCTGTCATTTCCTGACTTGTTAATTTTAGCCATTCTGACTGGTGAGAGGTGATATTTCATTGTGGTTTTGATTTCTATTTCCCTGATTTGGATGCCTTCAGTTCTTTTTGTTGTATGATTGCTGAGGCTAGGACTTCTAGTACTATGTTGAATAGCAGTGGTGATAATGGACATCCCTGCCGTGTTCCTGACCTTAGCGGAAAAGCTTTCAGTTTTCTCCATTGAGAATGATATTTGTGATGGGTTTTTCATAGATGGCTTGATAATATTGAGGTATGTGTCCTCTATCCCTACACTTTGAAGAGTTTTGATCAGGAAAGGATGCTGTACTTTGTTAAATGCTTTCTCAGCATCTATTGAGAGTATCATGTGATTCTTGTTCTTTCTTTATTTAACGTGTTGTATCACATTGATTGATTTGCAGATGTTGAACCAACCTTGCAGCCCTGGAATAAATCCCACTTGGTCGTGGTCAAGAATCCTTTTAATGCACTGTTGAATCCTTTTGGCTGGTATTTTGGCGAGAATTTTCGCGTCTGTGTTCATCAAGGATATTGGTCTGTAATTCTCCTTTTTGATGGGATCCTTGTCTCATTTTGGTATCAAGGTGATGCTGGCCTCATAAAATGAGTTTGGAAGTTTCCTTCCATTTCTATTTTTTGGGACAGTTTCAGGAGAATAGGAGTTAATTCTTCTTTAAATGTTTGGTAGAATTCCCCTGGGAAGCCGTCTGGCCCTGGGCTTGTGTTTGTCTGGAGATTTTTGATGACTGTTTCAATCTCCTTACTGGTTATGGGTCTGTTCAGGTTTTCTATTTCTTCCTGGTTCAGTTGTGGTAGTTTATATGTCTCTAGGAATGCATCCATTTCTTCCAGATTGTCAAATTTGTTGGCATAGAGTTGCTCATAGTATGTTCTTATAATTGTTTGTATTTCTTTGTTGTTGGTTTTGATCTCTCTTCTTTCATTCATGATTTTATTTATTTGGGTCCTTTCTCTTTTCTTTTTGATAAGGCTGGCCACGGGTTTATCAATCTTATTAATTCTTTCAAAGAACCAGCTCCTAGTTTCGTTGATTTGTTCTATTGTTTTTTTGGTTTCTATTTCATTGATTTCTGCTCTGATCTTTATGATTTCTCTTCTCCTGCTGGGTTTAGGCTTTCTTTCTTGTTCTTTCTCCAGCTCCTTTAGGTGTAGGGTTAGGTTGTGTATTTGAGACCTT